>CABHPP010121387.1:0-51339 GCA_902168425.1 Peromyscus attwateri
TTAAATCTAAAATATCCAGACATAAAACTTACAGAAAAACTGGGAAATTTGAAAATATCAAAATTAAGAATAAAAGGAATAGAAGGAGAAGAATCCCAACTCAAAGGACCAGAAAATATTTTCAACAAAATCATAGAAGAAAAGTTTCCTAATCTAAAGAAGGTACTTATAAAGGTACAAGAAGCTTACAGAATGCCAAATAGATTGGACCAGAAAGGAAAAGCCCATTTGCCACATAATATTCAAAACACTAAACACACAGAACAAAGAAAGAATATTCAAAGCTGCAGGGGAAAAAGAGCAAGTAATATATGAAGGCAGACCTATTAGAATTACACCTAATAAAGATTCTAAAAGCCAGAAGGGCCTGGACAGAAGTCCTGCCGACTCTAAGAAACCACAGATGCCAGCCAGACTACTCCACCCAGCAAAATTAACAATCACCATAGATGAGGAAATTAGGTATTCCACAGTAAAGTCAAATTTACATAATATCAATCCACAAATCCAGCCCAACGGAAGGAAATAGAAAAAAGACTTTAACCCAAGGAAATTAACTATACCCATGAAAACACAGTAAATAAATATTCCCATACTAGCAAGACCAAAAGAAGGAAAACATACACACACACACACACACACACACACACACAACCACTACCAATAACAAAATAACAGGAATTAACAATCATTGATCATTAAATGCCCCAATTAAAAAACATAGACTAACAGAATGGATGCAAAACAGGATCTGTCCTTCTGGTGCATATAATAAACAACCCTCAACATCAAAGGTAGACATTACCTCAGAGTAAAGGGTTGGGAAAGATTTTCCAAGCAAATGGACCTAAGAAGCATGCTGGTGTAGTCATTCTAATATCTAACAAATAGACTATAAACCAAAATTAATCAAAAGAGACAGGGAAGAACACTTCATACTCACCAAAGGAAAAATCCACCAAGATGACATTATGCCCAAAACACAAAAGTACCCATGTTTGTAAAAGAAGCATGATTAGACCTTAAATCACATATTGACCCTCACACATTGATAGTGGGAGATTTAAGTACCCCCATTTCACCAATGGACAGGTCATCTTAAAAAAAACCCCACCAAACAAACAAACAAAAATGTAAACAGAGAAATACTGAAGCTAACAAATATCATAAACCAAATGGACCTAACAGATATCCACAGAACATTTCATCCTAACATGAAAGAATATACCTTCTTCTCAGCACCTGACAGAAATTACTCAAATCTTGACCACATACTCAGTTAAAAAACAAGTCTCAAAAGATACATGAAAAATAGAATAAGCTCCCACATTCTATTAGACCACCACAGATTAAAACCTACAAACTCATGGAAACTGAATAACTCTCTAATGAATGACCACCGGGCCAAGACAGAAATAACTAAAGAAAGTAAAGACTTCTAGAATTCAATGAAAATTAATGCACAACATACTCAAACTTATGGGACACAATGAAAATGTTGCTAAAAGGAAAGTTCATACCACCAAGGGCCTACATAAAAAAATTGGAGAGATTTCATACCAGCAAATTAACAACACACCTGAAATCTCTAAAACAAAAAGAAGTAAGCATACCCAAGAAGAGTAGATGGCAAAAAATAATCAAACTCAATAAAATAGAGACAATGAGAACAATACAAAGAATCAATGAAACAAAGAATTGGTTCTTTGAGAAAATCAACAAGAGAGACAAACATTTATCCAACCTATGCAAAAGACAGAGAAAGAATATCCAAATTAACAAAATCAGAAATGAAAAGGGATACATAACAACAGATACAAAGGAAATCCAAATAATCATTAGGTCATACTTTAAAAACCTGTACTCTACAAAATTAGACATCTAAAAGAAATGGACACTTTTCTCAATAGATACTCCTAAGGAAGTTAAATCAAGAAAACATAAACAATTTATATAGACCTATCTATAACCCCTAAGGAAATAGAAGCAGTCATTAAAGGTCTCCCAACCTCCCCCCCCAAAAAAAACCCCAAAACAAAGCAAAATAAAACAAACAAACAAACAAAAAACAGGGTCAGACACTTTTAGCACAGAATTCTACCAGACTTTCAAAGAGGAGTTAATGCCACTACTCCTCAAATTATTCCACAAAATAAAAACAGAAGGAACATTGCCACATTCATTTTATTAGGTCACAGTCACCCTAATATCCAAACCTCACAGAGATTTAACAAAGATAGAATTATAGTCCACTTTCCCTCATAAACTTAGATGGAAAAATACTCAATAAAATACTTACAAACCTAATCCCAGAACACATCAAAAAGATCATCTACATAATCAAGAGGGCTTCAATCCAGGGATGCAGGATGGTTCACCATACAAAAATCTATCAGTGTAATCTACTACATAAATAAACTGAAAGAAAAAAACCCCACATGATCATCTCATTAGATACTGAACAAGTCTTTGATAAAAATCAACAACCCCAGGGAGGCTACCTAGTAAAGAGGACCCTAAGAAAGACACAGGAATCACCCAACGACAGAGAAATGGATGAGATCTACATGAGCAAACTGGACGTGGTGGGGGGGTAATGAAGGGCAAGGGTCGGGGGAAAGAGAGCTTAGGGGAGCGGGAGATCCCAGCTGGATCAAGAACGGAGAGGGAGAACAAGAAAAGAGAGAACATGATAAATGAAGACCCCATGAGAATAGGAAGAAGCAAAGTGCTAGAGAGGTCCCCAGAAATCCACAAAGATACCTCCACAATAGACTACTGGCAGTGGTCGAGAGAAAGCCTGAACTGACCTACTCTGGTGATAGGATGGCCAAACACCCTAACTGTCGTGGTAGAACTCTCATCCAGTGACTGATGGAAGTGGATGTAGAGATCCATGGCCAGGCCCCAGGTGTAGCTCTGGGAGTCCAATCGGCGAGAAAGAGGAGGGATTGTATGAACGAGAGTTGTTGAGACCATGATTGGAAAAAACACAGGGACAAATAGCCACACTAGTGGAAACACACGAACTATGAACAAATACCTGAGGAGCCCCCAACTGAATCAGGCCCTCTGGATAAGTGAGACAGTCGATTAGCTTGAACTGTTTGGGAGGCTCCCAGACAGTGGGACCGGGACCTGTCCTTAGTGCATGAGCTGGCTTTTTGGAGGCTGGGGCCTATGCTGGGACACTTTGCTCAGCCTGGGTGAAGGGAGGAGGGGACTGGACCTGCCTCAACTGAATCTGCCAGGCTGAGCTGAATCCCCAGGAGAGTCCTTGCCCTGAAGGAGATGGGAATGGGGGGTGGATTGAGGGGAGGCCAGGGGGGGTGGGAGAAGGAAGGACAGGGGAATCTGTGGCTGATATGTAAAATTAAATTAAATTATAAAATTAAAAATAATAATAAAAAAATCAACAACCCTTCATGATAAAAGTCTTGGAGAGATCAGGGATACAATGGACATACCTAAACATATGAAGGCAATTTACAGCAAGCCTATATCCAACATTGAATTAAATGGAGAGAAACTCAAAGCAAGTCCACTAAAATCAGGATATCTATCACCCTGTACAAAACTCAAGATCAAGTGGATCAAAGACCTCAACATAAAAACCAGATACACTGAACCTGAAAGAAGAGAAAGTGGAGGAACACTCTTGAATGCACTGACACAGGAGACAACTTCCTGAACAAAACACCTATAGGGCAGGCACTGTGATCAACAATTAATAAATGGGACCTCACGAAACTGAAAAGCTTCTGAAAGGCAAAGGACACTGTCAAAAGGAAAAAATGGAAGCCTACAGAATGGGAAAAGGTTTTCACTAACTCCACATCCAACAGATTGTGGGATGACTCATTCCTAACAGGCCTAAGGACCAGCTGGCTCAAACCAGTAATAAGATACTTTCTGAGATCCAACCTGGGTCTGCCTAAGGGCCTTAGCAACAACAACTGAGACATGATCTGGAGATGACCTGGACCAATGAGAGGCAGCCATGTCACACCAGCAGATGCATATCCATCAGACTTCCCCCCAGGGCAGAGGGGAGGGTATATAAGGCTTGCCTCTTCCTGAATAAACTGAGCTTGTTTCAACATTCTCCCAGAGTCTGTGTCATCGACTCTGTACCTACTTGCCCCCTCCCCCAAAGGGAATAGCACAGGACCCTGCCACATCTGGCACCCAAACAGGGACTTTCTTGTCTCGCTTTCCTCAGGCATGGCACTGGTTTTATACCCCTTGAGTGGTGTATTTTGGTGAGTAGGCCCCTCTACATTGTGTGCTTTCAGTCCCTTTGGCAGGTAAGCACTGGGACCCCCACTTTCTTCTTCTTGTTGTTTGTTTTGTTTGTGAGTCTGTACAGTAGATAGGGTGGCACATACTTTTGTTCAGGCTCACCAGGCATTTCCATATAAGGGCTAGACCTTCAGGAAATGGAGTCACAGTCTTTGTTTTTGATCACACCTTCTGCTATGGGAAATTTCATCCCTGACTGTAAAGAGGCCCCTATTGGAGCCCTCAAGTCCCTCCTAACCAGTCAGGGGCTCTGGGATACAACATCAGAACTAGAAAGGTTTTGGGTGGAGGCTGTGGAGCTTGCTCCATAGATCTCTTTAGAGAACATGTGGGAATCTGATCTTTGGATGAGAGTTCTGTTCCTGGCCAGAAAAAGGGAAGTGGCCTCGGGAGTAACCCTGCAATTGTTTTTTATACCCATTTTGTTGGCTATAATCGCTGCCCTAAAGTCTTCCTCTACTGAGGAGGTCATTAAGGCCCACAATAAGCACTGCCAGGAACAGTGTAACACCAAGTTATCTATCCCCTTCATTCCATCCATGACTGATATTTCCTCCGCCTCTGTTGACAAGAAGACGAATGAGAACAGGTATAAATTAAAGGAAAAGGATGGAAAGAGAGAGGAAATGATTGAGGCAGCACACAAGCCTACACTGGCAGCCCCTCCCCCATGCCTTGAGCAGCTACCCCCCCACTGCAGTATCCACTGAGTGATTTGCCTGCATGTCTGCCCACTGAACCAGCTGCTCTGCGCATCTCCCAGCCTGCTCCACCTGTGGTGCCGCACATGCCCACCATGGCGTTTCCAGTTAATGTGGGCCCCAGTGCAGCCAACCAGCCATGGATACCTACCCCTCTTGCAGATCTGTCTTTGGTCTGTAAGGCTGCAAATGAATCAGGTCCTGACTCACCGTATTGTGAGCAAGTCCTACAGCAATGGGCAATGAATTTACAGACTTATTATGACTGGCACCATTTGATGAAGGCTGTGTTGGAGCCTGCAGTCTTCCTTTAACTGGCAAATTGCCTATGATGACCAGGCCAAGTCCCAGGCTCATTTTAATATACAGCACAACACCACTGTTTCTCTTGATATGCTCACAGGCCAAGGACCATATGTTAACCCTACCACACAAGCCCAAACTGGACAAACACATTTATTTCCAACATGTCTCAGAATTGGCCTTCAAGGAACTTAAGTCTTGCACTCCTCACAACCTGTCTGTGTACTTTCGTAACCTCATCCAGCAGCCAGGAGAGTTGTTTAGCAACTCCCTTGCATGGGTTAATGAAGCAGTGGAGCAGAAGGTGGATCCTGGCCCTACTCAGGAGATGCTGATTAAACAATTGACATGGGAAGGGCTTAATACCCCCACCCACAATGCAGTATATTCATAGATGGGTAATAACTACTAGAGATCTTGATCCCAACAGCAGCCTGATTGCTGCCCTCACAGCCTCCCTTAATACCCTCCTTGCTGATAAACAGAATAGGGAAGAGACTCAAGCCTCCCACACTGATAGAACATTCTGGGTATGTGGCAGACCTGGTCATCTTAGGAAGGACTGCCCCCAAGCTAAGCCTAAGACTAGATGCCCAAAATGTAATAAAGGGTTCTATTGGGTTGACGACTGCCACTCCCAACCAAGGATCCTTAAACTCCAGGTGGGGCGCTCCTCAGCCCTGCAAGTAAGAGGAGGCTCTACAAACCCAAAGATCATTTGGACACTGCCCATCTTTCCTCACTCTCCTATGATGACTATCTTCCTCGATGGGCAGCCCGTTAAAGGGTTGGTGGATATGGGTGTGGATGCCACCATTTTAACTGAGGCAGAAGCACTCTGTTTCCCACAGTGGAAATTTAAACCTGGCCCTCCAATTAGTGGAGCTGGGGGTCAAAAAGATTCCAAGATAACCACTTGCCCAGTCCATTGGAAGGAACTTGATGGCAATCGAGGAGACATTCACCCTATCATCTCTACTATGCCTAGACACTTGTGAAGCAGGGATATCTTGAGGATATGGGGGCTGTCCTTACAACAGACAAGAGGTCCTTCTTTGATGATATTGTTGTCCGTGAAAAAATGGGCCTTACTGGCTGAGACCTGAAGCAGCACCCCCAACTCTAAGGGCCACTGTCCCACCAATGTCCAGTGTTACTAAACTACCAGATCCTATTCCAATCAATTGGCTTTCTAACCAAGATGTATCGGTGGAACAGTGGCCTATTTTTGAGGTTAAATTATCAATATTAAAACAGCTGGTGGAGGAACAGGTACATGCTGGACATAAAGAACCATCCACCAGCAGGCATAATATTCGTTGTTCCAAAAAAGTCAGGAAAGCATCATCTATTGCAAGACCTTCATGCAGTCAATGACCAGATGGAAAAAAAATTGGCTTGGTGCAGCCAGGCCTCCCACACCCCAGCACAATTCCTCCTTCCCATTATATCACGACATTAGACATCAAGGACTACTTTTTCCAGATTCCCCTAGCACAGCAAGATAGGAGTCACTTTGCCTTTACAGTCTGGGAGACAAACATGCACAATGGATAGTTCTCCCACAGGGAATGAAAAACAGCCCCTCGGTATGTCAATCACATGTTGCTCAGGCTCTAGTTAATATCCCTAAGGATTCTGTGCTAGTACATTATTTGGATGATTTGCTATTGGCACACTCTGATTTGGCTTATTTACAACAAATTGTTAAATCAACGATACAAGACTTAGCTTCCTTAAAGTTAATTGTGGCACCAGATAAGATCCAAATAGTACCTCCTTTTTTGTTCTTGGGCTTTGTTATTGCTAAGGATGTTCTCCCCTGTCCTTCAAATTAGATATAAAAGACAAATACTCCCTTTCAGAACTACAACAATTTTGTGGGACAATAAGTTGGCTTAAATCCTTCCTACCTATTCCAGAACAGGAAATGAGGGAACTGTTCTAGCTTGTAGAGGGCCATACATGCCCCTCACAGAATGTCAAGCTCATTACTGGGGCAAAAAATGTTCTAGAAAAGGCTCTTACTATACTATTCACTGCCAGCCTGTGGCGCCATAAGCCTGAGTTGCCCTTGTTAGTTATAACCCTGTGGACACCTGGAGGATTCCTGGGGGCACTCTGGCAGGCTGGTCCATTAATGTGGATTTATCAGGTACACTTATATTTACATAAAGTTACCTCTAAATTTGATCAGACATTTAAAATGGGACTAAAGGCATGAATTCTACCTCTAAGGACTTATGGAAGAGAACCTGATAAGTTAATTTTCCCATTTTCTTTAAAAAATACACAGGCTTTCTGGGCAGATTCCATTTCCTTTCAAGAGATGGTTACTGTGTTTACTGGAACACTTAACAACCATTTGCCAAAAAGTCAAATACTAGCAGAGCTTCTGATGCTCCCAATAGAGACACTCATTCACTCAGTACCATCGTCTAAACCCATTCCTCATTCAACCATAGCCGTCTCAGATGCCAACAAGAATAAATATGGAATATTGATTCAGAGAAAGGGAGAAGACAAAACATATATTATTCCAAATCCGGGTTCTGTATAGCTGGGAGAATTATTGGCATTTTGTAAAATCCTAATGGAGTGTCAAAATGAGCCTGTTAACGTATTTTCTGATAGTCAGTATGCTATACAGGCAACAAGAGTGTTGGCATTCTCAAGGGTTAAAGATGCTCTAAATCTAATAGCCAATACAGTGCTCTTAATACAACATGTATTGAATCAAAGAAATAAGCCCTGGTATTTATCACATACTCAGTCACATTCCAAACTACCAGGAATCCTGGCCAAGGGGACTAAGATAACTGATATCATCATTTTAACAGCAGCTGTATATTTATTAGAACAAGCTAGAGCACTACACCAGCAATTTCATTTATCACCACAGAGACTGCACAAATTGCTCCCTGAATTGCCAATTTGTTAATGCAAACATCTATCTAGAGCCTGTGCTACTTGTTTGCCACCTGCCCCTTTAGGGCCCCTCCAAAGAGAAGGGGTAAATCCCCATGGCTTATTGCCCAACACTATACGGCAAATGGATGTTACCCATTATGCAACCTTTGGCAGTTTAATATATGTACATGTAATAGTAGATACCATCTTGGGCTTTGTATAGGCCCTGGCCTTGCCTGGAGAGAAGGCTGATAATGTTATTAAGGCACTCAAGTCAACAATGCTAGTCATGGGATTCCCTTGGGCCATTAAGTCTGACAATGGCCCTGCTTATGTATCACAGCAGTTTAATGATTTTTTGAGTTCATGGATAATGTCCCATACCACAGGAATTCCATATAACTCACAGGGACAGGCCATTGTAGAGAGAACTAATAGAACCCTTAAAGAGCTCTTGAAAAAAATAATTTCCTCAGAAGCCAAGAGAGATCCCAACCTGGCCCTGGTGAAAGTTCTTTTTCACATTAACTTTCTCAGCTTTGATGACAAGGGATTAAGCCCTGCTTATAAACACAGGGCTTACCTGCCTTGGGAGACACCATTGCCCTTGGTGCGTTGGAGTGATTCCATCACTCTTCAATGGCAACCCCCTGCTCTCCTATCAACCCAGGGGCAAGGATATGCTTGCATTTTCCCCCAGAATACCACCATGCCAATATGGATACCATCCAGAGATGTGTGTCTGGCAACAGACCAAGAGACATTAGCCAAAGAAGAAGCTTCAGAGGGGTAATGTATGATTTGCTCTACTACGGCGGCATTAGTAAAGGTCATGTCATCACTGGCATGCAACCTAGATATCAAGCAATTGCCTCACCCCCTACAAGGTAGCTAATGCATCACCAGAAAGACTTCAACTGGTACAATAAATATGACTAGGGTCCCACCCATATCCTTGAGACTGAATTTTTGACTAATCCTTCTCTTGTTCAAATGTCTTCTACATCAGGTTCACCAACAGAAGGTGGCTACAAAGGTGACACTACAGGTTTTCTTGGCTCTCAGACACCTAGAACAAAGTCCTCCAAGAGAGGTAGTGCACACATGACTCACTGAGATACAGAAGGTTACTGCCTAAAACCCACCACCAAGACAGCTCTCCAGGATTGATGCTCTTCAAAGGCTGGTAGTCAAAGATGGGTAAGAGCTTGTTTGGCAAGCCAACCTAAGCTAGGCACAGCCCATTATGCTGAGCTCTCCTGAGGTGGGGTCAACAAGGTTAGGGCAATGTACCCTAGCTCCCACTGAGCATGTCCTATAAAATAATAAAAAGAGGTGGATATGTGGGATGACTCATCCCTAACAGGCCTGAGGGCTAGCCGGCCCAAACCAGTAATAAGATACTTTCTGAGGGTCAACCTGGGTCTGCCTAACGGCCTTAGTAACAACAGCTGAGAAATGATCTGGAGATGACCTGGGCCAATGAGAGGCAGCCATGTCACCCCAGCAGATGCATATTCATCAGACCTTCATCCAGGGTCGGGTGTTTCTAAGGCTTGCCTCTTCCTGAATAAACTGAGCTCATTAGCAGCTTTCCTCGGCTGGCATCTCACAACTCTGACATCTCTAACATCTTGGGGTCTCTAAGACAATCCAGGTTTCAACTTCACAGCTTCATGCAAGACCTCTGTAGGCCTCCAACCAGGGACACACCTGACATATGCCTGGCCTCAGTGGCTTTCCTTAGTTGTGGAGGAAGTTTCCAAAACCTGTTTCTTTTATCCTTTACTCTAAAGCCAGAACCATGTGGCCAAAGCCGCCAAGGTGTGCTGCTGGCTGGGGCTGGAACTGGCTCCCTCATTCAGTTGCATCTTCACCAGCTTTCTACCCTTCACTGCCTGAGCTTGGCTGTCCTGAAACTGGAACTATAGACTAAGCTGGCCTCAAACTCAGTGATCCACTAATCTCTGTCTTCCCAGGGCTGGGATTAAAGCTGTGTACCACCAGACTTGGCTCTTAGTTTTCCTTTAATTCCTTTTCACAAGTTGGAAATTTAACTGGGTGGAATCTTGCCCAGAGGTAAGACTCTCTTTATTCCATGTCTTAATCTAAACAGATAAGCATCTCCTTGAACACAGGATTTAGCTCCATTCCACTTCCTGGTCCTCCTTTTCTCCTCAAACTGTTCTACATTTTGTATCTTTTCTTGTTCAGCTTGCTCCTTTTCATCATAAATCTTCATTAGAGTTAGCATTAATAACCACATAATAGAGTCTATACCAGGCGGTTTTGAGATTTCTTCTGCCAACAGAATTAATCCAAAACTCTTCACTTTAACCTCAGGCAGACTCTTCAGACAAGGGCAAAAAGCAGCTACTTTCTTCACCAAAATAACATGAAAACAATCTCTAGGCCTCATATTAATATTTTGCTCCTCTGAATAATCTTGATCCCCACAGATTATCAAATCACCTTCAGCACCACTATTTCCCATACTCGTACTATTATGACCCATTAAGCAGCACTTAAAGCATTCCACTGCTTTCCTAACCCAAACTCCCAAAGTCCATATTATGCCAAACAAAAACATGGCCAGGCTTTCACAACAATAGCCCAGACCTTGGTACCAACTTCTATCTTAGCTAGGGTTTCTATTGCTGTGAAAAGACACCATGACCATGGCAACTTTTATAAAGGAAAACATTTAATTGACGTGGCTCATTTACAGTTTCAGACAGTCAGTCCATTATCATCATGGTGGGGAGCATGGCTACACACAGTCAGACATGGGGCTGAAGTAGCAGCTGAGAGTCCTACATCTTGCAGGCAACAGGAAGTAGACTAAGTGTCACACTGAGTGAAGCTTAAGCAAAAGAGATCTCAAAGCCTGCCCTCACAATGACACACTTCCTCCAACAAGGTCATACCTACTCCAACAAAGTCATACCTCCTAATAGTGTCATTCCCTGTGGGGGCCAATTACATTCAAACTACCAACTCATGCAGTGGAAACTTCCTGGAATCTAAGATGGTGACCCTAGCTATGACTCCTAGTAATGGGGGATACAGAGACTGAAGCAGTCATCTTCTGTAGCAAAGCGAAGCTTCCAGGGGTATCTACTGGGCCATAAACCCAGCCACAAAACTTTCACCTTAATAGTTTGTCCTGTTTGCAAGATATGCTGGGTAAATGGTAGTGCAGAACTTGTGGGAGTGGTCTACCAATGACTGGTCTAACTTGAGACTCATGCCATGAAAGGGAGCCCATGCCTAACACTACCTGAACAGGCAGGAACCAGGGGCTGGATATCCCAGAGACCTAAATAGAACTAA
The DNA here is from genome assembly GCA_902168425.1 of Peromyscus attwateri. Lineage (NCBI taxonomy): Eukaryota > Metazoa > Chordata > Mammalia > Rodentia > Cricetidae > Peromyscus > Peromyscus attwateri. The sequence goes on from CABHPP010121387.1 coordinate 11,550, forward strand.
ACATGACTAGCAAAAAAAAAAAAAAAAAAAAAAAAAAAGATTCCTAATAATATTCTGCTATATTCATAGATCAGTGCTAAACACTGAGACCCTCAGCTAAACATTAGGTGAAGCTTGATGATCTTCATAGAAAAGGTGAAGGAAAGACTGTAGGAGTCAGAGGGGTTAAGGACACTAGGAGAACATGGCCCACAGAATCAACTAAACAGAGCTCATAGGGGCTCAGAGACTAAAGTTCTTAATTTATCTTAATTATACTTTTGAGATTCAGTTTCACCAAAATAAGCTGTACAGTATATAATTAATAATTGTTAACACTGTTAGAAAGTCTGTCTATCTACATTAGGACATATGCCACTGTTTTTGTTTGGGTTTCTGTTTCTTTCTAGATGATTCATCAAAAGTTCACAGCATCAATGCCAGCAGCTTACAGCTGCCTGCAACTCCAGCTTCTGGGATCCAATGCTCACTTCTGGCACCACAGGCATGCACACACATGTATTCACACTCATAAATAAAAATAAAAATGTAATGGCTAACAAAAACATACAGGCCTGGGCCTTTTATTCTTCTGGGTACTTTCAATAACTCTAAACAATAACTGTTATTTCTTCCCTGGGTAGAAAGGTTTGAAGGCATTTGGATATTTCTTGCTAACATTAGAACCAAAAGATAAAATTCCAACACATATTAGCAGACATGCCTTCCTTAGGAAAGCACCTTTGTAATTCTTTCTTCCTTCATATATACAAAAACATGGGGAAAGGTAAGGGATAAGTTCTTCTATGCTGTGCTGGTTAGTTTTCATCAACTTGATACAAACTACAGTCACTCAGGAAAAAAAAAAATCTCAATTAAGGAACTGCCTGCATCAGTTTGGCCTGTAGGCAAGTCTGCAGGATGTTTGATGATTAATGGTTGACTGTGGACAGTGCCACCACTGAGCAGGTGGTCTGGTATGCATTTTAAAAAGTAACTGAGCAAGACAGGGAGGGCAAGCAGGTAAGTAGTACTCCTTCATGGCTTGTCCTTCAGTTCTTGCTACCAGGTTCCTGCCTTGACTTCTTGCCCTAACTTTCTCCTCAATGATGGGCTCTAAAGTACAAGATGAAATAAACTCTTTTCTACCCAAGTTGGTTTTAGTCAGTATGTTATCACTGCAACAAAAACCAAAGGAGAACACAGGGCTAAGATAACATAAGCTACACAATCAGAATATCTAAGGGGATCATTATTTCTAGGTGTGCCCATGAGAGTGTTTCTGGATAAGATTAGCATTTGAATAGCTAAAGCTGAGTGTCACAAACTGGGTGAGACTTGTCCAGTGGCTTGAAGATAAGGATCACATAAAAGGCTGAAAAGTAAAAAAGGATTCTTTCTGTGATAAGCTGGGGCACTGTGCTTTTACCTTAGAACTCAGACTTGGACTGGACTATAAACTATTGGCTTCCTCCTCCTTCCTCAGGCTTGTCATTTGTACAACTGTACCATCAGTTTCTCCTAGCTATCCAGCTTGTCCTTGTAGAATGGGGAATTCCTTAGCTTCTATAGCCATATAAATTAATAATAATATAAATATGTGTGTCTTTTGACCTACCTACATATTTCTATTGATTTTCCTTTTTTGGAGCACTCAGACTAAAAAGTGTCCTACTTATTATTCTTGGAGCATCATCATCATTACTATGTTGGGCCTGCATAGGCCCTTAACATGCTGCCTGAATGATGATGGTGCTCTACAGTGGAAAAGCAGTCACCTCTGGAGGACTCCTCTTGATCTGAAAATGTCCTCTCTTGTTTTTCTTAGAATTCCTCTTCTGTGAAACTAAGACCTGAGAGGACTAAAGCTGTCAGTTCTTCAAGGAGATATTGTTTGGTTGGAACGTCCAGCTGCCCCTGTGTGATGGGGGCGGGGGGGGGGGGGGGGGGGGGGCGGGGCGCCCACTCAGAGAGTCTCTGAACAAAGGAAAAGTGCCAAAAAGCCCAGTTCCTCATTCTTGGCGGTCATTGCAGCTTCCTAACTGGAAGTTGCCAGCCGCCCACGTCCTCACCTAAAGTGCTCAGCTGTTGACCATACTTGGGCACAATCCCAGCTTCTGGCGGACACATCATCACCCCTCACCTATAACCTATATAGTCTCCTTGCTTTCATTTTTTTGGACACAGTTTCTCCTGCCTCCATCTCTGGTACTGGAGAACCTGCCCAGGAGTTGCCTTTCTCACTTGCTCAAATAAACCTGTTATACTTTTTCATTTTGGCTTGATCTCGCTTCCTGCATAGGCAGAGAAACCTATTATGGGGGGGGGGGGCAGAAAACCTATTTTGGTGTGTGTGGGAGGAAAAAACGTATTAGATACGTTTCATTCTTAACAAGCAAACCATTCACTCAATGTATTAAAAAAACTAGAGTCTTCACTGGAAATTTACATTCCATGAAAACAACAAACTAATTATTAGGAAGCCATTACTAAGGTCCAAAGCTTACATTACAGTTCAATGTAAGTTCTTGGTAGCGTACATTTATCCTCTGAGGTCCATCTGTTTACTCCTATAATCCTCAAGTTCTTGATAACCATTCTTTTTTTCCATTTTCCAACAGTTTTCCTTTTCCAAATGTCATATGTTTGGGATTGTACAGCCTGGCTTCTTTCACTTAATATGAACTCAAGTGTCATCTAGGATTTCACAGCTTCATAACTCATTCTTTTTTTTTTTTTAATCACTGACTAACATTCCACGGTATGAATGGAACACAGGTTCATTATTTGTCTAATGAAGGATATCTTGGTAGTTCTGTGTTTGGATAATTATGTAAAATGCTAGAGAATATCTCCAAATGAGGGGAATGAAAAGAAAAAAACAATGTGGGTTTCCAGTGATAACACTGTCAGGAATTATCAGAAGGGAAAATTGTCTTGAAAATCTCATTTGATATCTACAAAATGACAAAAATGTTTTCAACAGAAATTTTAGTACTACCATATGCTATCTAACAATGAACCTCAAAACTATTTCTAAAAATGGAATGCCCATGTCAAAATACACATTCCCTCAGGACCTCACTCAGAGTTTCATCTATTCCCTACAAACCATTTGATGAGAAATCATGACCAGTTTACCAAACAATGCATAGTTTATAATATAAGAATAATATATAGATGACTTTGTGATCAATACATGAAGTCAACTTTCAGAGAAATGAAAGAATAAACACAGAATAAGCACATAAGCATTAAAATACTGCTGTAGCATAAACACGAGATTCAAGGAGTGCTTGTTTGGCCTCCAGCAAAATAATGAATCATAGAGCAGGCTACTGAAGAAATGACTATGTAAAACACCAAGTGTTTAAGATTTAATTTCAGTGACATTTATGTACACTTAAATAGCTACAGACTAATGCTTTGCTATTTAAAACAACAGGAGATACTTACATATTCACAAAGTAGTCAAAACAGGACTGGGTTCGTTTACTATTGTCTTTCTTATTTGTTTTTGTTTTTTTTTTTTTCTAAAAGGAAGAACCAAGAGGTAAGTTATACTCAGTTAAAATTTACCTTTTCAAACTTGTCCTAATCAGAATGTGGAATACTTCTGCAGCACAAATGAGCAGCTAGATATTACACCACCAACTCCAGTTACTGCTCAGAAAGTGGCCATAAGAAAGCTGTGGTGTGGTTGACTGAATGAAGAGCAAAAACAGATGACTGATCTTTAATGTTCAAGTAGCATCTGACAGTTTATAAGTCCATTTGTTCTTACTAATTTTATTTTTAAACTAAAAGGTAATGTACTACAAGTGCATTGAAAATTCACAGAATTGATGGAGTTAGAGGAACAGACCAGGGATAAGGATGGAAGGCATCCAGCTTGGGAGCTGGATGCAAAATAACTGCCTGTGGCTGTATTCTCTTTTATCCTTAGTATAGTAAACATTATCTGTCTGCACATTATTTGTGATGACTGAATAGCAAGCAGTACAGATTCTGTAATGACCATTCCCTGCTTCTGTGAGTGGTACTATAAGCATTAAGTCTTCAATGGACCCAGTCTTAGGAGGTAAGACAAATGAATATATGAAATAGACTGCATGTCTAAATGCATACACACACATAATTGTTTATATAAATCTACTTGCACATATCGATTTATGATATAAATACATATATCTGAGTAGAAGGAAGTTCTTAAGAGGATATTGGTGAGTGCCTACAGGCTCAACACAGCTAGGAACTATTTCGATCAGATTTTAACAGGGAAAATGAAGATGTAGGACCTATGATGTCTTTGGCACTGCAGTGGGTTCTGGGGATGCAAACATTACAGTAGAGAATATAGTGCCGGGCGGTGGTGGCGCACGCCTTTAATCCCAGCACTCGGGAGGCAGAGCCAGGTGGATCTCTGTGAGTTCGAGGCCAGCCTGGGCTACCAAGTGAGTCCCAGGAAAGGCACAAAGCTACACAGAGAAACCCTGTCTCGAAAAACCAAAAAAAAAAAAAAAAAAAAAAAAAGAATATAACCTTGGCTCCACCCCTAGCAGAAGACTTAAAGAAACATCTTTATACAAAAAGCCTTCCTCTGTTGCTCTTCCAATGGCACAGCTTCCTTTAAAAATGATTATGGTCACTCTTTTCCCAGTTTCCAACATAGCTCAGGCCTGCAGACAGCATGAACTTCCCTTATTCCTACTATTCAGATACTCAAGCATCAGGCCTTCCGTCTTACTCTAAAGTTTATCCTCCCCTTCCCCACCCATAAGTAAGGGGCTGTTGAGTCCACCTCCTCCTAACCATGCTTTTAGAGTGATTTTTACCTCTCTAGTCATATGCTCCTCCCCAAGTTCAGACAACCATCATCCCAGCCACTCTTTAAGCTCCTAGTAGGCATTACTGATATTTGAACACCTCCTTCTTTATTTCTGAATGAACAGGATATTAGTACCCATTGATACAGACAACATATCAATGAAATACATTGATCTACATAAATCTTTGAGAATACATGTGTGGAGCACAGTAAATACTCACCCATGGCAGTCAAATGTATTATTGATGCAACTGACTGGGAATACCTGAAGGAACATGAGAGAAAACAAATGCAAATCCAAGCCCCTGAAACCCTGGTATTGGTTATATTGTATTGCAGTTATCTGTCCACCTGTCTGTGTCTTCCACCAGACTATGAATTCACTGTCTAGAAAATAACAGGCTTATGACAAATGTTTAATGAATTGAAATATTCTAATCATGCATTTTATTCTCATTTAGTAATCATTTGTGCCATTTACTCCAATAATGAGTGGGGAATATGATTACAAAAACACGTGGAACAAAGACCCTTTTTCCAATGTCATAGGTTTTTGCTCTTCTCTCAAACCTGAAAATTATACAGTATATTCAGACTCAAATGGAAAAAAAGATGTTCAAATATTATCTTTCTAAAATATCCTATTTGAATCATTTAACCAACACATACATGGAGTTATGTTAGGAGGTCAAGACATCAGCCTTCTTGGCCAGAAAGTGTAGGTGTTTGTGAATATGAATATTTAAGATATAGATGTTAAGATATGAATATTAAGATAAAGATAGCAAATTTAAACAGTATCCAGAACCCACAGATGTTCCATAACCCCCAGAGTGGCCTGTTACCCGGGATTGCCCACATAGGATCTCATGACCTGACCTGTGAGCTCTCTGGGTCAGAGGGACTTCTGAGGGAGGGGATTAACAGCTGCCTTATGCTTACCCATTCCATACATCATGCATGCATGCATGCATCTATACACACACACACACACACATACACACACGCACGCACGCACGCACACTCACCAAGATCACAGGGCCTCTGAATGACTTCTCTCGTTATCTCTGATTCAGTATTTCCCAACTCAGACATATTCAACAATACCTCTATGGACTTCACTACATTAGCTGGTCACAGTCTTTCTCCAAGATGCTCCTGATCAAGTGTATATAATCTTCAATTTCTTGAAGGAAACAAGCTAAATTTTAAAATTCTTTTGAAGACTAGGAGACTTTATGAATTTAGTAACATGGCAGAGGAGAGTAAAAGAGTTGCAGCTTCAGGAGAGACATCAGCCATGTTAGTTGTTATAGACCTTGGAAGAGGAGTAAAGTGAGAGGCAAGGGGTTAAGGTCCAATGCTGAGAAGGGCAAAGCCATGAGGTGAAACAGAATGTGCTTGGAGAACAGTGCTATGACAGCACTGAATGAACAGATGGGAGAAGGGATGGGCTGCAGATGGTACAGAGAGTGTGTGAAGGCTGACCCTAGCACCTGAGCGGGGAATGCCCATTCACTGCACAGTTCTGTACAAAGGTTTGGAAAGCAATAGCCAGAGAAGGAGAAAAGTCAGATGGCTTCTAAAGTTTTCTATACAATGATGAAGGGGGTTTCAGATTCAGAAAATGCAAAGATGGAAAAGAATGAAACCAAACTATTCTGACACATCAAAAGGTGAGTGAGCCTGCAAGCACCTGAGCCGTATATCCCCCAAAAGAGCTGACCCTTCTTCTCATGAACACCCAGGTGTAGCATGGCCAGGCACCACTAGCCAATCCAAGAAGCAAAATACCTAATGTTTATTGAAACTGTGCTGAGTGTGAGATCCTACAGGCTGCATTTTCTCCATGTCGCTGAATCTCTGCACCAAGCCATCCTGAGGCCTGTGCTTGAGGTCATCAGCTGACTGATGAAAAACACAGACCCACAGAAGCAAAATGATCTGCCCATGTTTATTCACAGCACAGTGGGTGAAGAGAAGGAACCCAGCAACTATTAAATGAAGTAGAACCTTCTATTTGCTAAGCACTGTGGAAAACAACTGTACAGTCCGTGCTGCAGACAGGACTCAGACAGGCTCCTCAGCTCATCCATTTCATCTTCCCATTGCTGCTTTGCCCTCTTCTAGAAGAATTCCTGCTGTAATTTAGTTAGATATTTGACAAATGCAATGCTGTGCCTTCACCACTGGAATGAAACCTAATTTTTAAGTTTTTTTTTTTTAAAGTCATTCTTTCTTGACTCAATAATGTTTTTATACTTCCTTTTAAAATGTTAATGATTATAGGAAGTCAAAGCACTTTGTGCTCAACTGGACATTCGTTATTCATGTTTCAAGCAAGAAAATCTGTTGTTAACTCTCAGGCCCATATCAAGGAACCGTTTACACCAAAGTGTGTGCCTGCTGACTCCTGTAATCTCATATTTTCTGAATCAGAACAAGAAGTATTTTAGTTTCCGAATCATGTACTAGATACAAGAGAGTAGAGCATAACGTCTAGTTGATTTCAAAGTATTTACTTAACTTCATAGAATTCGATCAGAAGGAAAAATGCATAAATAAAACATATTTAGTATACATACATTTAGTATTTAAGACCTTAAGAATTGAATTATACATGCATTTCTATGAAAATTGGGGAACATTACTTCATTCATTTAATAAACTACTTACTGAACACTTAAAAAGTATGAAACAATATTATATTGTTGTAAGAGAAAGAGAAGTTAACAAGAACAGCAAGCCACTGTATCTAGCTATTCCAATGTACAACATAAGATACAAGAGCAAACAAACAATTCTAATTTAGGGTAAGTAGTTGTGCAAGGCAGTTCTTTATGAGTCCCTAAAATTCTGTATATACTCTGAATGAAACAATGTTCTAGATTGTTCTCTATTGCTGTAAAAAAACCAAACAACAAAACAAAACAACAACAACAACAACAACAAATGTGACCAAATCCAACTTGGAAGAAGGAAGTTTAGTTTATAGTCCATTACTGGGAGAATCCAGGGCAGGAACTGAGGGCAGGACCTGAAGCACAGGTATGAAGGAGTACTGCATACTGACTTGCTTCCCAAGGCTTGCTCAGCCTGCTTTCCTATTCCACCCAGGACCATCTGCCCAGGGGTGGCACAACCACAAATAAACTGAACCTTTCCACATCTACCATTAATCAAGAAAATGTCCAATAGACATGCCTACAGGCAATCTGATGATGGCATTTTCTCAATTGAGGTATTGCTTCCCAAATGAGTTTAGATTTTGTCAAGTTGACAAAAAATTGACCAGGACAAAGAATGACCATCCTTTATCTAAATCTCCTTTCAGGGGTGCTTTGATAGCAAACAGCCTTGGAAGTATCACAGCTGGAGCAAAAGGAAGGTTTGCCTACAAACCTGGAGGAAAGAATTTCTCTTCTAGTGGGGTGGGAGGTAGTCCGGGGATTTCTTGTCTCAGGTTGCCCTGTACTAGGATTACAGGGGCTATTACTCACCTGGCTTTTACACAGGTGTTGTGGGTCCAAACTCTGGTCTTCATGTCTTCCTGATTATATGGAAAGTACTTTACCCACGGAGCCATCTCCCCAGGCTGCCTTCAACAAGTCTATATCACTGCTAGTTGGCAACTGAGTGTAATTGATACTATATCTTATATGGGAAAAACAGGATTATTAGAAATATCTAAACCAATCATCAGCTGGCCTGGAGACCTCTGTTGATTTCTGTATTATTTAAAGATTTTTGAAACAAAATTTTATATATTACTTCTTTTATTTTTTTGAGAATATAATTACAACATTTTTTCATTTCCTTTTCTTCCCTTCAAACCCTCCCACATACTCTCCTTGCTCTCTTTCAAATTCATGGCCTCTTTTAAATTAATTGTTGTTATATGCATACATTTATATACATATATTCATAATACAACCTGCTCAGTCTATAAAATGTTACTAGTATCTATGTTTTCAGAGTTGACCATTTCGTACTTAGATAACCAATTGATATGTTTATCCCTGGGGAAGACTACTTCTGTAAAATGATTTTTTTTAGCATCATAGTTACTGCTATGAGTCATAAATTCTCTCTTATACTGATTCTGGGAGTGGCCATAGGATCCTCTTGGCCAATGGGAGTTCAGTATACCCTAATTTTATATCTCAAAAATATGACTTTGTCATTGTGGTGATTTGAATAAGAATGACCCCCATAGGCTCATGTATGTGAATGCTTAGTCAACAGGGAGTGACACTATTTGAGAAGAACAGGAAGTGTGGCCTTGTTGGAGGAAGGGTGCCACTGGGGTGGGATTTGAGGTTTCAAAGGCCTGCGCCAGGCCCAGTGTCCCTCTCTCTCTGCCTATGGAGCAGAATGTAGCTCTCAGCTACTGCTCTAGCACAACCTGCCTGCCACGCCTGTCGCCATGCTTCTGATAATGGACTGAACCACTGAAACTGTAAGCAAGTCCCCAATCAAATGCTTCCTTTCATGAGAGCTACCATGGTCATGGTGTCTCTTCACAGAAATGGAACAGTGACTAAGACAGTCATTAATCAACAAGTAACTCCTAAAAGAAAACAAGAAAAACTGAAATAAGGGTCTGGAGAGGCGGTTCAGCCACTCTTGCAGAGGAACCAAGCTTGCAAGCTCCCACATGGCCGCTGAACTCCAGATCCAGGGAGTCCAGCCCCCTCTTCTGGCCTTCCAGGCATACATGCAGTAAACTTTACAGGCCCTACACTAATACACATAAAATAAAAATAATTCTATTTTTAAATTAACTTAAATAATGTATAGTCAGAAGTTAATCTCATCTTCAGCTTACAATTGTTCAGATTTTGTTTTTGTTGCTCATATAAGAAGTTACAGAGAATATTGGTTAAGAATCAGACATGGATAAAATTAGGAGACTCAGGAAGATGGAAATGCCACCCCCGCAAGGCTGTTGTGATCTCTGGGGGTTAAGCTGGGGACAATAGGAATGTAGGCACCCTAAGAGGGTGGTTAGTGTGGGAAAGCACTAGTTATAGTAGCCAAGCAAAAATAGTAAAATCTGCAGAGCAGAACAGAGTCCAGAGTCCATTCTTGAGGAGCAAAAAGAAAACAAAAATACAACACACCAAAACCTGTGGGGTACAATTTAAACAGCTCTAAGGGAGAAGTTTGTCTCTATAAGTGCTTTCATCAAAAGACTGGAGAACTATCAGTACATTACTTAATGATATACCACAGGATATAAGAACAGGCTAAACTCCTGTAAAATCAGTAAACAAAAGAAATAATAAAGATGAATGTAGAAGTTAATGAAATGGAAAAAAAGAAGCTATACAAAGAATTGATGATGGGTTTGAAGAGATGGGTCAGTGATTAAGAGCATATGAATAATCCCCTTGCAGAGAACTCTGGTTCCCAGCACTCCTAGCAGGCAATTCACAACCACCTGCAACTCAAGCTCTGGGAGATCTGATACCTTTTTCTTACCTCTGCCAGCACCCACAGGTATGTGGGCACACACACACACACACACACACACACACACACACACACACAAATAAAAATAATTCTTACTTTAAAAGTATCAACAAAACAGAATTGACTCTTCAAATATACAAACAATTGACAAATCCTTAGCCAAACTAACACCTAACTAAATGGTCCAAATTAATAAAGTTAGAGACGACAGAGAAGGCATCACCAGACACAGTGAAATTTAAGAGATTATTAAGTCATACTTTGAAAAGTTATATTTTAAAAAATTATAAAATCTAGAGGAAATGAAAAATTTCTAGACACATACAACCTACCAAAATTAGGCCAAGAGGATATTAATAACTTAAGATCTGTAACAAACAGTAAAATTACTCTAGTTACTCTTCTATTTCTGCAATAAACTAGTGACCAAAACTAACTTGGGGGATGAAAGGAATTATTAGGCTTACAAGATACAGACCATCACTGAGGGATGCAAAGGCAGGACCATGAGCAGGAACTACAGAGGAACACTCAACATGGCCTGCTCAACTTGCTTATCCATCCCAGGGATTGACGCTACTCACAATGGAGTGAGCCATCCCACAGCAATCGTTAATCAAGAAAATGCCCTCACAGGTGTGTACAGGCCACTCTGATAGAAACAACTTCTCAGGTGAGGTTTCCGTTCCCAGGTGACTCTAGTTTGTGTTAAGTTGACAAAATAACAACCAGCACAAAGACTAAAGAACTAGTGAACGTCTCTCAACTAAAAACAAAAACAAAAACAATAAAACTCAAGCCCAGATGGATGCCCAGCTAAAGTCTACCAATGTTTCTCACACTATTCTATGAAACATAAAGGAATTAATACTGCCAAACTCGTTTTTATCCTAGTTTTATACGCACACCAAAACTGGAAAAGGAAACGGGGAAAAAGAAAAAGAAAAAGAAAATTATAGACCAGTCTCCTCAATGAACACAGATGCATCAATTCTCAACAAAATATTTGTAAATCAAATTCAATTACACATGAAAAACATCATTCATCATGATCAGTGGACTTAACTCCATGCAAGGATAATTTAACATGAAAATCAGTAAGTGAAATACAGCGGATAAGTACACTTGCGGACGGAAATCACATGATCATCATAATAGATAAGAAAAGGCCTTTGATAAAGTCCTTTGATAAATATCCCTTGGCAATGAAAGTCTTAAAGGAACTAGCAATAGAATAAACATCTAGTAACATAATAAATGTTACATACACAGAAAAACCCTCTGTAACCAACCTCACACTAAACAGAGTTAAACAAGAATGAGACATTGAGCCGGGCGGTGGTGGCGCACGCCTTTAATCCCAGCACTCGGGAGGCAGAGCCAGGCGGATCTCTGTGAGTTCGAGGCCAGCCTGGTCTCCCAAGTGAGTTCCAGGAAAGGCGCAAAGCTACACAGAGAAACCCTGTCTCGAAAAACCAAAAAAAAAAAAAAAAAAAAAAAAAAAAAGAATGAGACATTGGTGTCCACTCTTTTTACATTTTTCCTCAATACAGTCCTTGAAGTCTTAGCTAAATGAATAAACAAACAGATGAATGAATGAATGAATGAATGAATGAATGAATAAATAAATAAATAAATAAATAAATAAATAAATAAATAATAGGGGAAGAATATAAATGGAAAGGCAAAAGTGAAATTATCCCTATTTAGTAGACAATAACTGTCCATAAATAAGGGACCTGAAGCTCTACTAGAAAATTCTTAGAGCTGATGAATTCTTTCAGAAAATTAATGGGGTACAAAAATCAGTAGCTTTTCTATATGTCAATGACCAACATGCAGCTGAGAAACCAGGAAAGCATCCCCACTCACAAGTGCTTTATAAATAAATAACCTAGGAATAAACCTAACCAAGGAACTGAGAGACTCCCTACCGCGAAAAAATTTTAAGCACTGAAGAAAGAAATTGAAGAATAAGAGGAAAGGATGGTCAGGAGAACACAGCCCACAGAATCAGCTAAGCAGGGCTCACAAGGGCTCACAGAGACTGAGGTAGTGATCACAGAGCCTGCATGGGTCTGCACCAGGTCCTCTGCATATATGTTGTGGTTGTTTAGCTTGGGGTTTTTGTGAGATTGGGAGTGGGAGCAGGGGCTGTCTCTATTTTGCCTGCTTTTGGGATACTTTTCCTCCTATTGGGTTGCCTCATTCAGCCTTGATATGAGGGTTTGTGCCTAGTTTTATTGCAACTTGTTATGCCGTGTTTAGTTGATATCTCTGGGAGACCTGCTCTTTTCCTGAAGGGAGGGGTGGATTGGGGAAAAGGGGAGATGGGGGGTACTAGGAGGAGTGGAGGGAAGGCAAACTGTGGCCAGGATGTAATATATGAAAGAAGAATAAAAAAGAATTCTAAATTTGAAAGAAAATAAAGGTAGAATGATCACTAATGCTCATGGATTAGCAGGATTAATATTACAAAAATAGCAATATTATTAAATGTGATCTACAGATTCAACACAATCTCCATTAAAATGCCAATGACATTTTTCATAGAAATAGATAAAAAACATACCGAAGGTCAGACAGAGCACAAATGACCCCAGACAACCAACAATCTTGAGCAAAAAGAACAATACTAGAAGTAGCAGAGGTAGCAGAAGCCCCGATTAAAGTATACTGGAAAACTATTGTAACAAAAAGAGCATGACATTGCCTCAAAAACAAACACGCAGATCAGTGGAATAGAACAGAGAGAACTTGGCTTCTTTTCCCATTGCCCTGATAAAATATTCATATGAAGGAAACTTATAAGAAAAGAGGTCTATTTAGCTCCCCGTTCATGGGACAGTGTATCATGGTGGGTAGCTCGGGGCAGCAGAAGCTTGATGCGACTGGTCACTATCCGAAGGAGAGAGCACTGAGTGCTGTTCTAGTGCTCAGCTTGCTGTCTCCATCGTATACAAGGTCCTCCACCCAGGAAATGGTCCTTCTCACAATTAAGGTGGCTCTTCCCCATAGGCATGTCCAGAGACCCACCCCCAGGGGATTTTAGAGTCTGTCAAGTTGACACTTAACATGAAGAAGTTCCCATCAGTAAACGCACACAGCTACAGCTACCTGGCTTTTGACAAAATTGCCTAAGTATACGCTGCAGAAGATAGCTCTTCAGTAAATGATTCTGGGAGAATTGCATGTCCTTATACGGAAGAATGAAACCGTATGCCTATCCCTCACCCTGTGCAAAAGTCAACCCGAAAGACCCAAAGGCCTTAAACTCTGAGACAGAGGAAACACTCTATGACACAGTTATCACATTTCTGAAAAGGACATCAATTGCTCAGAAAATTACCAAGAAAATAAGATTTCAGGCAATTACAAAGCTTCTGTATAGCAAAGGGAAAAGCTCAGTGAAAAAGCCTACAGAACAAGAGAAAATCTTGGCTAGCTATGCATCTGACAGAAAGCTAATATCTAGAATATATATAGGACTCAAAAATATGAAAAACACAATAGATAAATGAGCTAATGAAATGAATAGTTCATTTTCAAAAGGGGAGTTACAAAATGGCAAATCAACATAGAAATGCTCATGCAAATTAAAATCACTTTGATATTTCATCTCATCTCAGTCATTAAGAAATCAAATAAGGGTGGGATTTAGTGGTGAATGCCTTTAATCCCCAGCACTCAGGAGACAGGATCTCTGTGAGTTCAAGACCAGCCTGGTTTACATAGTGAGTTCCAGGACAGTCAGGACCACATAAAGAGACTCTGTCTAAAATAAAAACAATAGCTGGGGATGATGTGGGAGAAAGGCGATCCTCACATAGTGCTGGTGGGGATGCAAACTAGGCTACCCACTGTGGCAATCAGCATGGTGCTCCTCAAAAATTTAGAAATAGGATATCAATCAGCTATACAACTTCTAGACATATACCCTAAGTAAACATACCACAGAGATACCTACACATATTGCTGCACTAGACATAAAAGCCAAGTCATAGAACCAGCCATGATCTCTCTCAGTGGACAAATAAACAAAGAAAATACTGTGTGTATACACAATGGAGTTTTATTCAGCTGTAAGAAAGAATGAAATTATCTTATTTGCTAGAAAATGAATAATCACACCGGAGATTATCATATTAAGCAAAATAAGCTGGATGCAGAAAAACAAGTACTCTGTTTTCTCTTATTTGTAGGTCCTAGAATTCTTCATAGATGCATAACACCATATACATGATAGAAAAGGAGAAGGGAGACCACTGGGAGGCGTGAAGGAGAAGGAGAACTAAGGAACAGGAGGGAGAGGAATATGGTGAAAATATATGATATATTTGAAAAGACTTCCTTGATGGATACATGAACAATGAATACATGCCAATTTAAAAAGAAGAGGAGGAGAAGGGAGAAGGAGGAGGGGCGACAAAATGCCCAACAGGTAAAGGACCTTGCTGTACAAGTCTGGCAACCTGAATTTGACCTTCAGAACCCACCTAAAGGTGGATGGAAGGAGAGAATCAACTCTACAAAGTTGTCTTCTGACATTCACACACGCACACCTTGGTATGTACTCCCATACATATCATGCACACACATGTACACATATGGACACACACAGTAGTAATATCTTTTTTCTATCTATGCGTTTGTGAGTGAGTGTGTGTGTGTGTGTGTGTGTGTGTGTGTGTGTGTGTGAGGTATATATGCTTGCATGTATATGGGCACAAGGGTGTGGAGGCCTGACAATGTCAGGAATCTTCTTCAACCTCTCTTCCACTTTATTCACTTAGGTAAGGTCTGTCAATCACATCAGAGCTGCTAGAAATGACTAGTCTCACTAACCAGCTTGCTCTGGGATCTTTTGTCTCTGCCTTCTAAGGCTGGAATTACAGGCAGGCCACTATTCAGCAGTTGTATGGGTTTCCAGTATCTGAATTCCATCCAGTACTCGTACTTGTATGGCTGCACTTTAATCACTGAGATATCTCCTCAGCCCCAAAATAGTAAGTTTCTAAAATTAAAAAACAAGTCAGATGTGGATTTCACTTCCAGATACGCGAGTTAAGAACCATGTTTATTATTTATTTACATTCTGCATTCTAATTACTTAGTCTCTGAAATTCAGTTTCCTTTTATGTAAAAATGATAATCTTTAAGAGCATGTGCATGCATTTGTACAAGCTGTTTATGTGAAGAGTAAATGAAATATAGATATAGAAGACCTCATCCACTAAAGTTGTACCACCGAACATCACTCACAGCTAGAGATCAAATTCCAAGTTCTAACAAAAAAAAGAGCCATATCTTCATACGCCACACATGTCACCATCACATCATTCAGTGATCGCAAAATGCCAAGTGCATTAGTCAGATGCAAAGGAGAGGGCTGCTTCCCACTGCAGGCACCCAGGCCAGTCCCAACCGGCGCCAGACGTGAGTCTGTCCAGAAAAATATAGCTTCTCAACACTTACAACTCTGCAGACAACCATGTAATTGGCTCAGGGCCCAGGAAAGGTCAGGAAACACTGCTGTCCTCTATGTATTGACATCCTAAGACAAACACATCTACCTTTACTTACCCGGAAATAGTCACTGCAGGCTGCTAGGACTGCCTTGTGAGCATGGAATTTCTGTTCCTCAGCAATCAGGGTCACATCGCAGAGAATACCATCACTTCTTTGCTGGTTCAGTGCTGCGAGGACAGTGTCATTGTGAGATTCTGAGTGGCACAGCCTCTGGCCCGTCAGCATTTCTTGAATACTACAAAGGAGAGCAATGAAGCCCTGTTTATTCCCTTTTACCAGCTCTGCTTCCCAGGGGCTCTCACCCTTTCAACCTTGGGAAGGGCGCTTGGATTCCAGTGTCCTAAGAGTCTGACCTTCCTGTTCTCAGTTTTGCCCTCTGCTCTTGTCTGTTTTTCTTTTCTCTGATTCTTTGCCCTGTTCTCGGGCCTCCTTCTCTTGTTAGCATCCCTGTTTCTGGGACATAACTTTGTGAGTGTCTACCTGGGTCTGTGGCCCTGTGAGTCTGCTTCTAATCCCCTATTTCCTCAGCGTGCATACATGCAAAATTTGCCATGTGTATATGTGCAGCTGAGCATAACCCCCCACCCCGTGTGTGTGTGTGTGTGTGTGTGTGTGTGTGTGTGTGTGTGGCGCGTGCAAAGGAGGCAGGGAGTCTCTTCCTACTCTGTGACTCCCTCTCTAACTCCATTCTTCTCCAGGTTCAGTTTCAGACTTATCTAATGTGTCTCCCTAGGATACAATAGCCCCCCAAATAGAAGAAAACTGAGCAAATGGTGGCTGGGGACAAAAGAGCTATACATGACCATCCCAAATCCAAAGCAGTAAAACCACAGCTGCCCGTGAAACTTGGGAAATGATACACCACACAAAGAATGTTGAAAGAAATTAATTTGTAATAAATGGGGCATAAACCTACAATCCTAGTACTCAGAAAGCCCTGAGGCAGGAGGACTTGAAGATCAAGGCCATCTTTGGCTACATAGTAAGTTAGAGGCCAACTTGAGGTACATGAGACCTATCTCCATTAAAAAAAAAAGTGTCCTTTGTAAATGAAAAAGAAAATTAAAAGTTGAAAGCTATGATCATCAAAAATCTCTCCACATTACTCTAAAATCTCAGAACAGGTACTGGGCTGTGACTGGTGAGTTACTCCCAGAGGATGACAAGGTTATCAAGCCCTGTTTCCACACAGTAAACTCTTTTGAAACCTTAGTGAAAAATACCCAAGGACAGCTGAACATGATCTCTCCCTACCTGACAATTCCATGCCCAGTTCAAGCATGAAAAAGTGTTATCCAGAGGAAACAGCGTTGCTACCAGCGTTGCCCATACTGTTGGTTTATTGGATAGGATCTACCTTACTTGTACCAATAGACTGATAAAGTATACTTAAACACAAATCTCTACCTTAAAATTAATCACCTTCTTCCGGTGAAAAGCCAGTGTCGTCAGTACGCTTTAGCGAACATTTCCCACTGGGGAGCATCAGGAATGTAAGAACTATGGAAAGAAAATAACTTGACAGAAAGTGAAGCTATAGGAAGCTCTTGTGGGAAGGTGGGAGGACTATTTTCAGTAGACATGGCAGATGAGTCTGAAATGCTCACAGCCGTTGAATATTCATGTGTGGCTCCTGAGATAGGCAGGCTTTCAAAACCAGTAACTAGAAGTTACATTCAGAAACATAAATGGCTTTTTTTAATGGAAATTTCTGTGGAAAGCCTAGAATGGAGATTAATTAACTCCATTAAGAAAAAGAAATGGGGAAAAGAAACAGAAATATGGTCTCAGCAGAGCAGAACATTAGGACAGCCTGAAAAACCTTTCCTAAAATGATGATGTTCTTATTGTTAGCAAACCTGTATTGCTTACAGTATTCAGCCAATTATCTTGCATAATTTATAATTATTAACAATTTAATAATTATATAATTTAATAATTAACAAAGTAACAATTTAATCTTCCTAGTAACCCTAGGATAAGGTACTATTGGTACATCTATTTTACAGATAAGAATACCAAAATTCCAAGATTATGAATTTTAAAAACCTAACATTAAGGACACAATGATTTTTCCTGCTTTAAAAAAAGAGATAATTGAGCCGGGCAATGGTGGCACATGCCTTTAATCTCAGCACTCAGGAGGCAGAGCCAGGCAGATCTCTGTGAGTTTGAGGCCAGCCTGGGCTACCAAGTGAGCTCCAGGAAAGGCACAAAGCTACACAGAGAAACCCTGTCTTGAAAAACCAAAAAAAAAAAAAAAAAGAGATAATCTGTAAGAAAAGTCTCTAAAAATTATGCCCAAGGTGACAGCATTTTCAAAATTTCCTATTAATTTTATGTCATATACAATTAATCTCAAAATCAACCCTGTAATGTATGAAAACACAAGGGCATACAATAATCATAAAACTATGTAATCATGCTTTAAAACCATTTTCTTATGTGCTAGGACCAAAGTTTTGAAACAGAAAATGGATTTTTAGTGTTATAATTTTAGAAACTATATCTGAAACTTTCATAATTTCTTTTCTCCTCTCTTATGTCACCATAAATGTATTTTGATATTGCATTTGTAGTGGGAGAACGAGAATATATTAAAATAATTGCCTTAAAATGTTTCCTTACTTGCAAATCTAGCACACAATCCACGTCATTATTAAGCCCGAATCGGTATTTGCACTTAGCTATCTGTTGAAAGGGAATAAATCTTGGCAGGGAAAGAGCAACTGTGAATCGCAGTTTGGCAGAGACTGGAGGGCTGAGCTTGAAAACAATAGTCATGACTCCTTGGCTCTACAGACTCAGTAGCTCAGCTTGAAACAGTCAGGCTTTAGAAACGCCAGAAGCTGATATTTAAGACAACACTTGGCAGCAGACCCTAAATATTTTAGAACCAATATGTTATGAGTTCTTAAGAACCAGAAATAAATACTCTGAGATTTGGCAAGAAATAAAGGCCCACTAATCAACAAGTACCAACAAGTCACCATTGTATTCTCCAAGTAGCTTCCTACTCGTCTCTGTGATACAAAGCTGCAGAAGACTTGGCCTCTGTGAGTGTGACGTCACAGCTGCCCAAAGCACAGAAGAGACCAGGCTCACTACACTTGGTCAGTGATTGTACACTGGGAACAACATGAATCACAGGCTGCGGTGCACCATGCTGAAATAAAGGTGGGGAGCAGGTGGAGACTTGTCTCTAGCTCGCTCTGCCCTTAGAACAAATGTCAAATCAGCAAACTCACCTCCCAGGTCAGAACAATGTCCTTTCACTACTGGAAAACAAACAAGAAAAGGAAAACCTGTTTCAAAAAATTTCCAAAGTACTGGGAAAATGTGTGATGAAGAAGGCGCTGCATTTCTCAAGGGGAATACAGATTTGAGAAAGTTCTTAAAATTGGAGAGATTCTTCCATGAAAGAAATGGCACCCCTCAAAATTCACAGCTAGTACAGAAAGCGCTCTGGCTCCGGCCAGTGCAACACCAGTACCCTTTTCTCTGGGGGCCCAAAAGCTGCACTGTCAAAACAGGCTGCTGAATACTCGATATAGGCTAGTACAAGTTGAGGTGTGCTGTTAGTGTAAATATTTGATGTCAAAAATGATATGAAAAGAAAGGACCCAAGACATCTCATACTTCTATATTGAGCACATGTTTAAATTATGACTTGTGACATAGTAATTTATATGAAATACATCACTAAGATTAACCAGAGCTGTTTCTTTGTTCCTTCTTTTAAAATGTATCTATTTTAAATTATATATGCTTCCTATTGTTATTCCATTTACAAATCCACAGTTCACGGCAGTGCTATAAGGGCGCCAGGTGACTCCAATCAGGCTGCCAGGGTGTACACCATTCTTGCATCTCACAGGGCTGACCCAGGTCCCTGGCATGACAGTGGGAGACACAGACTCTCTCAGCAGCAGATTGACTTTTAGTAATGCCAGGGAGTGAGCACTAGACTGGTCACATGCCAGCATCTAATAAAGGAAAGATTCATGCATGCGGTCTCAGGCAATAGGGCTAATCATGACTCTGAGCCTGTAACTTTCATTCTGGAACTGATCACAAAAACTAATAAATAAAATGCAGAGCACGTTTGTAACAGGCTCATTCTGAATCACTGCTTTGGTGCAAATGGCTGCTTTGGGTGCACTGAGTTCACATGTTGATCACAGAAACCCTCCAGGGTCTTATTTTCATATATTCATTTAACTGAATTCAGGCAGTTTTTGAGGATGTAATATAACAAATCTACAGCTTTACCTTTACATTTCAAATTTAAAAGTTCTGTGGATTTCTATTTTAATGATTATCTACTACTTAACAGGGCCAAAATATTCTTATACATTAATAGTAAAAAAAATTGCTATTTATTTACATGGACAGGTTGTTAAAATAAATCCCATAATGGATTTTTTCTTATTTTTATATAATGCTTAATAAATTTTCTAAAGTGGATGCTAGAAATAAAAATAGCCACAATAATAAGCAAAGATTCAACCTGATAGAACAATTAAGAAATATTAAGACTATGAAGAAAGGAGCTTAATTATAAATGAATATTCTATACCCTTCCCTCATTCATAAACATGAAAAATATTTAGCCTTATTATTATATATCAGCCTTATTATTCTAGAAACTGGAGATAAAATACTAAATAAATGACTGTAGTAGCAGCCATCACACAGCATTCAGTCTAGCGGGACAGTGACACAGTGGTTCCCAGCTTTCTAACGCTGCGACCCTTTAATGCAGTTCCTTATGCTGTGGTGACCCCCAACCATAAAGTTATTAATGCTGCCACTTCACTACTGGAACTTTTCTACTGTTATGAATTGTAATGTAAACATCCATGTTTTCCAATGGTCTTAAGTAACACTTGTCAAAGGGTCATTTGACACCCCTACCAAGGCTGAGGACCACTGCACTAAGTAATTTCACCCCCCCACCCCCGCAGTGAGAAATATCCAAGATGCAAACTGAAGATGGGTGAGTTGCCACACTGATACAAAGAAGAGAGAATGTCTGCAGGAGAAGAGAACAGCAATTTTTGGCCTGTGTCAGCAGGGCATGGCGTTGACACACAGCAATAATTGAGGGCTATTTGAGCGCTGGGCTGAAATATCAAGTTATTTCAGAGAGGTGAACAAATTTGAAAGCTATTCAGGTTGGGGGGCAGTTAGGAGCTTAGGTGATAGGTTAGATACAGATATGGATAAGAAAGGGGTTCTCATGAACATGCTCATTTTTCTGCTTTATAAAACTTGATATCCCAGTAGGGTACCAGGAAAAGAAGAAAATGATGAACTTAGCTTGGGACATGTGAAGTTTAAGTGGTCTTGATTCACAGCTCTGGAGCTCAGATAACAGTCTTGGCTAAGAAGAGAAACTTATGATTCTTGTTCTCAGAGGGGCCAACAGAGCAAGGCTGTCTCAAGAACATACTTGAGGTACAGCCAGTAAAAATTTCTCAGAAGGAAAAAGAGATCTGAAGCACAGAAGGAAGACATGGCTTGGTTTGCCTCTTAAGTGGCAGGAAATAGGAACACCAGAAACATGTAAAACTCTGTACAGTTTTGGGCTTCTTCGATGTAAAGATTTTTGTGAACTGTCACTGGACAACATAGATTATTCAGTTTATCAAATGAGGATTGTGTTAAGCAAATCACACACACCACCACCACCAAACAACCAAAAACCAAGAATGGAAGAATGCTGAGAGCTGCTGGTAGCAATGGCTTTACCAGAGGCCATGGGAATATACAGCAAGTGACAACTAGTATTCAATAGGTCGACCTACCGGATGAATAGTTCTCTGATGGGAAGCCCCACTTGGCAAAGACTGTGGGGTCACTAACTGTGAATGACTGGTTGCTTCTGTCTGTAGTTCTCATGTGCCACTACATTTCTTCCCTCAAAATAGCCACAGGTATTTTTCCCATTGCTTGTATGTTTATCTGATGTATATATTCCATCATTTGGGCATACATATAGCTGTGGATGATCAGGAAGATGATTTCTGCTTAAGCTATATAATTTTGATGAGTAGAAATAACTAGAATATTTTTCATAATTGACGTCACAAAGACAGCTAATTTTAGACTTCACAACACATTCAAAACAGACCAGCTGCCCTTGCAGAGAATACACAAGGACAAGTTCTCAAATGTCTGCTGAATCAAGGTCAGGCATGAAGCAACTTTGGTAGACATAACCCCTCCAGTAATTGACTTTCTGCACGTACTCCTAATCTCAAGTTTCAGGTAACTAACTGTTATTTGTTTAAGTCCTGAATTTCAATGCCATTTTCTGTCTGGGAACCTTGACCATTTAGAGCTATGTGCATGGCCATCATTACTCACTGGCTGGTCAGTGCGACCTCCCTAGCCTGAGAGAAACTGTGTGACTTATCATGTGTTATGAGATAGGGTTGAACTCTGTATATGTAATTTATAATTGTCCAGAGTTTGGCTGTTGAGGTGAATGTGTGTGCTGAAAGAAGGATGTAGCTGAATGTGCAGAGGGAGAAGTGTGGGGAGATGTTATCTGAGTGTGTCGGGAGAGAAGTATGAGAGATGTAAGAGGAAGAGACAGAGATGTGTGTGTAGGGCAGAAATGCATGTGTAGAGTGAGTGAGTGAGTGGATGAGTGAGTGAGTGAATGAGTGAGTGAGTGAGTGAGTGAGTGAGTGAGTAAATGATGTGGTAGTGTGTGAAGGAATATAACAGAGTAGAGAGAAGAAATTTGTATAAAAGAGAGATGTGGTGATATGTAAAAAAGAAATATAACTGTGTGGAAAAAGAAGTATGTATGTAAAGATAAATGGCTGTGCAAGAGAGAGAGGTATTATGTAAAGAGATATACAGCAGTATGTGGCTGTGTGGAGACAGAGATTTTCAGAGAGAGGATTTTTCAAAATGAAGTAAAAGAGAAAGTTACCATCAGAAAGCGTGTTTCCTTATTTTCCACTCAAAAGAGTCTAGCCCTCGCCACATTTGTAGATTTTTTTGCATACCCTGGGCTGCTGGACGCTGGCCCTCCAGTTAGGAGTAGAAGACATTAAGTGTTGAGCAAAAGTTACAGAATTTAAACTGGTTAAGAAGGGAACACAGCAATAAAATGAGCCCCAACAATATTCTGCTAACTCAGATCAATGTTTTGCTCAGCCATCATCGGAGAAGCCTCCTCCTGTAGTAGATGGGAACGAATACAGAGACTCACAGCCAGACAATGTGCATAAAGTGAGAGACTTGGACTACTCACACCTAAATGGTATGTCTCCATCAGATCCTTCCTCTCAGAGCTCAGGGAACCCCGCAGGGAGGAAGTTCAATGATTTTATGGAGGGCATGGAGGACATCAAGGAAATGAGGCCTTCTACACACCTAAATACAGTAGGACCAATATGTACATATGAATTCACAGAGACTGAGGTAGCATGCACAGGGCCTGCATGTATCTGTGCCAGATGAGGTCCCAGTGCTGAGAAGAGAAGTGGACACAGCCCTAATCCCTAATCCAAAAGCTATCTCCAATTCATAATTACCTGCAAATGAAAAATTAATTATCTCCAACAGAGTCTCACTGGGGAAACAAACCATTCTTACAGCCAGGCTCCATGCCCAGCAATAGTTGGCCAACACAAAAGGAACTCAGTGGCCTCTATGAAGGTTTTTTTGTCTCAAATGTTTTCTTTTTAACATTACACACCCTTTATGTATATATTATGGCTTCTGGTTTTGTGTTTTATGGGATTCCTGTGTGTGTAAACATTTGTGCGTCTACATCTATATGTGTAGATGGCTCTTGGGCTGGCTCTTTTTCTTCTGTTTTTGTTTGTATTGTTTTGTCCTATTCTGGTTTGTTTTTATTTTACTTTATTATTATTATTATTCCCTAGATGCCCGTTTGTTTTCTAATGAGAGGTGGGTGGCTCTTGGAGGAATTGGGGGGAGAGGAAAATGTAATCAGAATACATTGTATTAAAAAAAAAGCTATTTTCAACGAAATAAACAGTAAAAGAAAAAGGAAAAGGAGAAGGAGGAAGAGGACTGAGGAAAAGGAGATAGACAGTTGGTAGAAGTGGAAAGTAGCTAAGCTAGTAGATGAGACGTAGAAATGAGGTCAAGTGACAGCCCTACCTAGTAAAATAAGTGAACCTTCAAGCTAGGAAACGAATCCACAGTAAGAGCAAAGCAGCTACTAGGGCAATTTCAGAAATGAAGTGACTGCTGGGGCTAGAAAGGTCCATGCTGTGGCTGTGTCCATATGTGGCCGAGTGGAAGGAAAAGCTCTCTGGAGCAGACAAAGCAAGCTGAGGATCCAACGGCCATGAAGCTGGGCAGATCCTCCAGCAATGGTCTGTGCTGAGGAGGAAGACGTGGAGGAATTCATGGTCTTGTTGCAAGAGTTCCAAATGGCAGATGGAAGAGTGAGAGGAGGGGACAGGGCCCTGGGTGGGAGCAGGGAAGGAGATGACTGCACCATGGAAGATATGGCCGTGGGATGGTAACTGATTAATATAAATGGCTGACTTGGGGTAGGAAATCCCTCTGAGAACACACACTGATTCTGGCATCAAGGAACAAGTTCTTTGTCTGAGATGGTGCCGTGTAAACACCACAGTCCTCAAGTACGGTATTGGCAAGACACCAGGTGTAATACAGGGCATTTCGGCCATGGTATTAACTGCATTCTGAATGTGGTGGTTTGAAAGAAAATGGCCCCAAAGGGGAGTGGCACTATTAGGAGGTGTGGCCTTGTTGGAAGAAGTATGTCACTGTGGGGGCGGGCTTTGAGGTCTCCTTTGCTCAAGCTTCCCTCAGTGTGACAGACAGTTGGCTTCCTGTTGCCTGCAAGATGTAGCACTCTCAGCTCCAGCACCATGTCTGCCTGCAAACGGCCATGCTCCCCATCATGATGATAATGGACTGAATCTCTGAAACTGTGAGCCACCACAATTAAATGTTTTCCTTGTAAGTGTTGCCTTGGTCATGGTGTCTCTTCACAGCAATAAAAACCTTACCTAAAACACTAAGATAGTTTCAGTTTTTGCTCTGAGGGCCTCTAAATATCAATTGTAGTCCTATCCCTGATAATGATAAGAAATAATGCTAGTCCTTGAACAACATACCCTAATTCCCCATGTTTATTTACCTATCCTTTTTTCAAATGTAATATATTTATTTCTTTTACATTCTGACCACAACCTTCCCTCCCTCCCCTCCTCTCACTCCTCCCGCCTCTCCCTACCCACCCTCAATCTACCCCCTTCAGTATTCATTCAGAAGTGGGAGGGCCTCCCATGGGCATCAGCAAAGCATGGCATATCAAGCTGCCATAATAACAAGTACCTCCCCCTGTATTCAGGCTGGGGAAGGCAATCCAGCATGAGGAATAGGTTCCCAAGAGCCAGCTAAAGCACCAGGGACAGCCCCTGCTCCGATTGCCAGGAGTTCCACAAATAAACCCAGCTATACAATGGTCATATATATACAGAAGGCCTGATCAGTCCCATGCAGGCTCCCTGGTTGTTGGTTCAGACTCTGTGAGTTCCTATGATCCCCACTAGTGGTTTCTGTGGGGTTCCTGACCCCTTTGGCCCCTACAATCCCTCTTCTCTCTCTTCATCAGGACTCCCCAAGCTTGGCACAATGTTTTGCCTTGGATCTCTAAATCTGCATCCATCAGTCACTAGAAAAAGGCTCTCTGATAACAATGGGGGTGGGGGTAATCACCAATCAGATCACAGGGGATGGCCAGTTTAGGTGAAGGCCCCCTTTCTAGTCATCTCTTACAGTACTCTCTTCCTCCATCCACCTCTCACCCGATCCCTCAGGTTCCCATGCCCACCTGCCCCCAGTCCACCCAGGGGATCTCTTCTATTTCCCCTTCCCAGGCAGATCCATTGAACCCTCCTTTTTCCCTAGCCTTTCTGGGTCTGTGGATTGTAGCATGGTTATCCCTTACTTTACAGCTAACATCCACTTATGAGTGAGTACACACCATGTCTCTCTCTTAATCTTTCTTCTGAAGACCTTTGACTGCTTCCTCAGAAACTGATGCTGACTTGCCTCCAGGCAATGGATGCCACGTGCTTTCTCCCTGGCTGCCTCTCAGATTTTTAGAATGTGAAGCTCTTTCCTGCCTTAGTGCATTTCCCAGTTCACTCCATCCTGTGGCTCTCAGGAATATCCTTCTTCCCTACATTTGCACTAAACTTGTCCTTCAGAACATTTTTCACAACGGCATTTGCATTGCTGGTTGTGTAGCTATTTGTTGAACATCTGGTTCTCCCTAGAATACACAGTTTATGGCAGGAGAAATAAAATTGTATATTATTCATAAATGGTACTTTACATGAGTATTGGCTCAACAAATATTTATTAACTAAATGAATATTCAAACAAGATACTATCAGGAATTTTTGAATCCTCTTTAAACTTATTGCATTAAAGGGGACAATATTCAAATGCATTCACAGTTTTTGAAAAAAAAAATATCATCATATGCCTTTAGAGTGATATGTCTTTTGCTCAAAGGGCTAGCATCCCAAATAAGAAAAGGACAAAAAGTAGTATTAGCCAAAGAATCATGAAGCTTTTCTAGGTTTGATCAAGAGGTCTTAGTGGTCCATCCTTGTTCCAAGTGCCCAAATCACAAGAATTATGACTGTTTTGTTTATTCAGTCAAACTGCGTTCAGATCCCGCTCTGTGCTCAGTGCTGCTGGGTGACCAGTGGAAGCCTCACTATACTGAGCAGGGCATGCTCCTTCAGTGTGTACCTGAGGCAGCGTTCAGACGGCATTCTCCAGCTGGGTCCTCAGAGTCAGCCTTAGAAGTTTTGAGAAGAATCCGCAAGCATTCCAGCTGGATTAAAAAGGACAAGAAAGAAAACTAAAGTGAGCCAAAGTACAAAGAGCATTCTAGAAGGTCATGACACCGATGCTTCAGAATACGGAGGAGAGGCCTGGAGAACGTGAACGCTGACATTTCACATCTCCTCACCACTTCCTTTAATGTGCCCTTGATGTTTTTAAACTTTCAGGTTTTTTACATTATTAGAGACTCAAGTATAGGAAGTGTCATATGTTTGAGACTCGATTAATAGCTGATTAAAGATGGAAAGGAAAAACACCAAATGGTCATTGGGAATAGTTTTCCAATTAAGAATCTATGAAATGCAACTACAGTGATCTGAATTACAGATAATTGTCTGTGGAAATTTAGGTTTCCTTCCAAACATGACTAGTGAAATCAAGTTTATACCAAGTACATTTTGGATAAGTATATACAGAAAGATACTTTTCTACTCAAGGAGATGGATTCTGGAAACTCATCGAAAAAGCAGCACACAGAGAGGATGAATGTGAGGAGGTAGTGAAACCAATTCTCACAGCAGCTTCAGGATTAGCATATGAGAGCAGGTAGTCTTGTCAGCCTTGAAGCTCCTTGGCTGTGCACACTTCTCATCCATCCTTGCTGCCCACCCTTGCCTTTGTATTTAAGCAGTGATGTAACTCTAAACAGAAAAATAAGTTGTTTGAACAGTCTGGGATCTGGTCCATGGCTGCATTTTACAACACTCATTAGAGAATCGAGCTCACATTTGGTAATACACCCAAGTGGCAAAATTAATTAGACTCTGAATAAGCTAAATAGGCTTCCTTCTGTCTCAATTTTATTTTGAAAAGCAGCAGTGATAGGGTAAAAGAAAACAAAACACGTATGAAAGCAGTGTATTAAACTGTGCCCATTTCTTCTGGCTTGTATAATAAAATACTTGTAATCTGACTTAAAATCATATTATAAAGAAACCTGCAATTGGTATGATTTTTAAATGCTTAATGTAATATATTGTTTGTTTCAGTATTCCATTATTACTGAATATTGAGTTGTTTCAAACATTTATTTCATACAATTTACCTTTTAGTTCTTTTGTTTTCAATTATTATAAATAGGCTATTCCTTCATTTGTTTCTAGTGAAAGTTCTAACAAAAACTAAGGTGATCATCATCCTCACTTGCTCCACCATGGGTGAGCAGAACAGACGGTCAGAATAATTCTAGGCACATTGTTTAATTAGCTGAGAGACTCGCTTAGCAACCTACTATTGCTATAGTTCCCCCCCAGAATGTGGGGTTATAAGCTCAATGGTATGATATCAAACACAAACATAGATAAACACTTGAGCTCTGAAATGGAAAGGAATATCTATTACAGCTGGGATAAAAAAAATCTTACTCTTTTGAATACCTATGTTTTTAAAATGCTTCTAATGATCCAGCAAATGGAGAAGAGAATTTTAAAGGTTAGAATAATTCACCATTAGAGGATATATCTAATTTGATACATTCCAAACAGTAATGGAAAAATCATAAAATGAATTCAATCCCTGCTAGAGATACTTATTGTTTCTAAGTCAACACAGTAAATTAGTTCTTCTCTAAAATTATCTAAGTATGATCTCCTACATCCTACATAGTTTAACTAAATGAATGAAACACCTAAAGTGAGTCAAAATGAGTTACCGATGTATCGCCACAGAAAAAGTTTTCTTACTATTTACTATTATTTTCCTATATAATATTTTCTACTTGCTATGTATATAATGTTGGTATAAAAATAAGATTTACGGGCAAATACATTTGTTTTATGAACAGTTTCACAGACAGGATGGTGTGCTGGAGGTGCCATATCCTTCCACAGTTTTTTCCTGCTTTTTCCCTGCTTGGAACCTGGATTCCTTTCTAATCTATGGCTCTGAACGTCCCCAGGAGCTCTGGAGACCTTGATCAGTCCCTTATCTTCTTCCTCTTCAGAACCCTCCGGGTTCAGAGTTGGCCAGCTCGGTGAACATCAGGAAACACAATGATATAAAAACAAAGAGTCATTTTTCTTCAAGCATCTGGCTCTCTGTGATCTCACCACACACGAAGGCACACCTGGTACAACCTTGGGTGTGATGTTCAGCTGGAAGCACAAGAAGAGGCTTCTCTTGTTTGAGCTGAGAGCCGTCACTGAGGAGGGCTCTTAACCGTGGCCATCTGCCGCTTTCTGAAGCCACGGCTCTAACAAAGGTGCTCTCCTGACACATCTCTAGTCAGGCTGTTCCGAGTTCTTTGTTCAGGTAGGTCCTTCCTTCACGTCTCTTCAAGAGCTTTGTGATCAAGCACTGGATATATGAGTGTTTTAATGAACAGAGAATTCACTGATGTCATAATAATTCAAAGGAGAAAATATGCTTATGAAAGTAGTTAAGAAAGCGTGTATTCAAATTCTGCTGCCGATTAACCAGCTTCTTGGCTCAGCTTCACAGATTTTTAGAAGGATAAAGTGAATTTTCCCCTGCAGTGCAGTTATTATACATGAGCGAGGCAGTGAAAGATATCAGAATTTTCTACTGCAAAAAATATACCTCATCAACACAGAGATTCTATTGAGCTAAGAGTTGCTAAGAACCAGCAGGTGTAGGATATGCTCTAAAAACAGGGCCTGCGTCTTCCCTTTTCAGAGGAAATTTCCATTCAGAGATGGATCTGTCACCGGATCTCGGTTAGCATCGATGTGCTAAGTTCCTTTATGACTATACAAATGTGAGTTATGTAGTGATTGTCTCAGGTGACAAGTGTGTCTTTGAATTTTTACTTTTGTTTCACATTTTGCTAATGTAGCTAACATGTCAAATACTAGTATTTTTTATTTCATCTTAATCCATAATAGTTTGAAAGGAGAAAAAAAAAATCCGAGAGGAAGATCATGAGTGTACTTTTAACCACTGCCAAATTACTCGTAAAAATGTCAATGCCAGGAAAATAGTTCTGTTATTTTATTGTTTAAGGAATAATGACAATAAAATATCTGTACGTGTTTAATAAGACACTTTTTAAAATACTTTTAATCTGGGGTCACTTGAATCCACAGATGTTAAACCTACAGATTCAAAGAACTAACTAAACACAAACAGGGAGTAGTGAAGTCAGGTCTCAAACCCAGCAGACTCCACACTGAGTCCACACTTCCAACCACAGCTAGCACTAAAAATGGGGCACAGGCCAGGACACTGTTACCCTAAGGTGCTGAAGAGCCTCAAGGCAGAAGAGTGAGTTAACAGTTATGGCTAGTCCGTTTTTACGTCAACTTGACATGTGCTAAAGTCATTTGGGAAGAAGGAACCTCAATTAAGAAAATGCTTAGAACAGGTTGGCCTGTGTGCAAGCCTGTGAAGCATTTTTTTTTTTAAATCATTGACGTGGGAGGGCCCCACTCACAGGGGGTGATGCCATCTGTAGGCAGGTGGTCCTGGGGGCTGTAAGAAGGCAGGCTGAGTAAGTCATGAGAAGCGAGCCAGCAAACAGCATTCCTACATGGCCTCTGTATCAGCTCCTGCCTCCAGGATCCTGCCTCCACTCCCTGCCCTGACTTCCCGCCCTGGATGATGGACTAAACCTTTTCCTCTCTGTGTTGATTTTGGTCATAGTGTTTTATCACAGCAATAGAAACCCTAACTAAGACATAAGGCAGCATCAGCTCATTACAGAAAAGGTTTCCTATCATTTACAGTTCCCAAAGTTAATAAAGAAACATTTCAACCACTACAAGGAAAACAGAACAAACCTAAGTGTTCCCAGTCCTGCTTGATCTATAGAAGATTGGGGCTGTAGCCACTAGCTGTTGGTGTCTCCCTGCTGTAGGCTGAATTATGCCCCCATACCAATTCATATGTGGAGTGCTTAACCTCTAATACTTCAGTGATAAGATTTTTAAGGAAGTAATTAAAATTAAATGTCACGAGTGGGCCTTAATTAAATTGTGTTCACACACACACACAATAAAAAAGGTTAGGGCACAATCAATTGTTGTGTAGCAATCTCCTGAGAGATAAAAATTCTATCTTGGAGGAAAGCTCACTAAGATTCAGGATGTTCTAAAGGGAGGGGAAACTTGCACCCTGCAGGGAAGCTCTTTAAACTCAACAAGTAAACAACAGAGTCCTAGAAGTCCCTGAAACTGAGCAGATTTCTCCCTCCCCATGCTGATAAAGCAGAGAGGACTTCTGAGACACACTTACACTAGCCAACCTGCTGAAAGAAGCTCAGACAAACTGAGCTACCTAGAAAAGATCCTCCAACTGGTTGAACTTGCTGCCACTTATGCAGTGTTCTCAGGTTTCCAGTTTTCATGAACTGTCAGTGCTGGGATGGGTGATACAGCTGTCTTTGAGTCATTTCTACTCCTGCAAGTAACCCACTCCAGTAAAAACTCATTGGTTCACCCATTTGGATTTCAGCGACATCATTACTTTTGGGTCTGTTGTTGGGTTCCTATCTGGGGTGAGTACACAGTTGTTCACATCTCCCCAGGAATAGCGTCACACATGACCAAGTAAGAAAAAAGTCTGTGTAAACACAGAGATATAGCAGCCATATGTAAGCCTAGGAGAGGGACCTCAGAAGAAATCAACTTTGCTGACATGTTATCAAATTTTTACCATTCAAAAGATGTGAGAAAATAATTCTGTTGTTTAAGCCACACTCCCTGTGGTATTTCCTACGTCAGTCCTTGTAAACTACTGGACACCCCCACCCCCAGGGCAGGGTGCAGTTCTCATAACATGGATCCTCCACTCAGGCGGCCATCTTGCCATCACTCTGCTCTGTAATTAAAGTCAGCCTGACCTCTAGCCATTGCTGCCAAGTCCTCCCAATTTGCTTGAAGTTACCGTGGCTCAGAGGCTGTACCAAACCCAATGACCGCATTGCCCACAAGTCTATGACAATCTGTGCTCTGCTCAGATGAAGCTGAGTCATGGGTGGGTGAGAAACTTCTGACCCAGATGTCTCCTGAGATAGATTCTTTTCACTGTTGACCCACTGGAACATCTGGCTCCCACTTTGCTTTTCTAATCAGTGCTCAATTTTCTCTGAGAAGTTAAAACATCCCACTGTCCACAGAAATTCCCTCCAGGAAGTTTCTTAGATTCCCATGCACAGCATAATTTGCTTGCTCCATGAGAGCCTACTCCTTTGCAGGTTTTACAATAGCCATGGGGGACCCAATGGAGAGAACTGAGTGTCTATAATGTCAAATCCCTACCCTGCTGTGTGGCTCAATTACAGGCAACCTCTTAACACCACATTCCTGGGGCTGAGCTGTGTACCAGCATCACTTCTTAATAATATAAAATGGTGTTTTGTTTTGTTTCTGATCAGGCATTCTCCCAAGCTCCTACCCATCATGAAAAACCCCTCCAATCTAACATGTATGAGAACAAGCATATAAACCTGTTGTAAGATTCTGTCCTTAGTGTATGCCATGGTCATTGCTACCTCAAAATCAGAGAAGTGTAATTACCTGCACTCACGAGATCAGGCTTAACAACATTCCCTTGCAGGAGTATGTAGGGGTTACCAGATCCTCACCTGACATTACAAACACGTACACCCCTGCCGCCTCTGTGGCTTGTGGTCTTGGGAGGTGCTGCAGTCTATAGGAGGTGGAAGAGTAACTAAGTGAGTTTACTTCAGATTATTCATTACAACTGGATATTGTTATTTGTTTATATGCATCTATGGAAAAAACTTGATGGCCATGTGTGGCTTGCCTGCCATTGTAGCCTGCTCTTGTGACTTTACTCATGTGATTCCTCTTAATCCTGAGTTTATAAATCGTCTGATGCTCTGAATAAAGCTGGTTATTGCATGAGACTTTTTAGGCTCCACTCTCCCAGGTCCCACTGCCTCTAGGGTGGTAAACACTCACTATGCTCCTTTTTTTCTCTTTTGAAATGGTCATGTATGTTCTGTGCCACTATGTGTTGGAAGTATATGATTTTCTTGTTTATTTCAGTTTAGCAGGGGGTTACAGTTTTTGAGTTTTTGCCTTGAGTCTCAGAAGAGACTTTGAACTTTGGACTTTTAAACAGTGTTGACACTGAGATAGACTATGGGGACTTTTAAGATTGGCCTGAATGTATTTTTGCATTATGATGTGGCTACAAGCCTATGGGGGCCAGGGAGTGGAATGTGGTGGTTTGAATGAGACTGGTACCCATAGGTTCACAGATGTGAATGTTTGGTCACCAGTGGGTGACACCGTGTGGAAAACTAGGAAGGATTTGGAGCACGCACAGCCTTGTTAGAGGAAGTTTGTCACTGGGGGTGGGCTTTAAGGTTTCAAAAACTCATGCAAGGCCTCCTCCCAAGTCTGTGCGTGTGCGTGTGCATGTGCCTGTGTGTGTGTGTGTGTGTGTGTGTGTGTGTGTGTGTGTGTGTGTGTATGTGTGTGTGTGTGTGTGTCCCTCTCTCTCCCAGGCCTCTTTGCCGCCTTCAGATCAGGATGTAAAGCTCTCAGCTACTTTTTCAGCACCACGCATGCCGCCATGCTCCCTCCATGATGATAAGGAACTAACCTCTCACACTGTAAGCAAGCCCTGAATTAAATGCTCTCTTTCTAAGAGTTGCCTTTGTTGTGGTGTCTCGTCACAGCAGCAGAACAGTAACTAAGTCATCAGTACACTGGTACCTCAGGCATCTCTTCTGCTGTTGTGCTTTGTCACCTACAGCGTCCACTCCTGGGCATGGTTTGTAGAGGCACCCTTCCATGCTGGCCTGTTTACCTCCGACAGGACACTGGTCCCTTTACTGCTCAGGACTTTTTTGCCCTTTTTTTTTTGAGTGGCCAGAGGGAGGGAGGAGAAGGTGTTCTGCTAGATGGTAACCATCCTGTGCTGTGGATATTACTCTATATAAATAAAACCACTGATTGGCCCATAGCCAGACAGGAAGTATAGGCGGGACTAACACAGAGGAGAATTGAGGGACAGGAAGGGAGAGAGGAAGACTGCCTGGAGCCGCCAGGACAAGGAAGATGTAAAGTACCTGTAAGCCACGAGCCACATGACAAAGTAAAGATTAATAGAAATGGGCTAAATGTAAGAGTAAGAGCTAGACAATGATAGTTTAATAATGCAAGCAGTTTAAATAATGTAAGCTTCTGTGTGTTTATTTTGTAAGTGGGCTCTAGGACTGGCAGGACTTGTGGGACCCAGAGAGAAAAGCTCTCCAACTACAATCCTGCACGTTTCCAGTGTCACTTCTCTGCTCTCCTCTACGTGTTCCAGTAGTGCTATACCACACTCAACAGTATAGTTCCCACCTTTATAATCCCTGGATGGGGGCAGGATCTTCTATACTAGCTCAGCTTCCTTTGACTCACAGTCCTGGCAGCCACAGTTTTGACGGCTGTCCCAGTCATACCCCATGGCCTCACTTCTGCTTGCCAGGTAAATGACTGGACGATTCTGTTTACATGGTCAGGATCCACACCTATATATTCACTAGTCTTAACTATTATTCAGGGACTAATATTATTGTAAAAAAAAAATCCTCAAAGCAAAAAGAATAAAAGTATAATGTATCTCCATTTTTGAAGATGAGAACATGAGATCTTAATGAGAGGTGGTCTGCAGAGTGAGCTCCAATGTTTCTATTTATATTATGGAATTGATTAGTTAAATTTCTTTTAACTAATGACATAGACAGAATTTCTTCAAGGATAAAACATCAAGCCACCCCAGTGCATGTGGTTGGAGACCTTTTGAATCAAATGAAAATCTGCTGCGTGAGTAGCTCTTCCAGCTGTAAGAGCGCACCCCTCTTCAGCTCTGACTTTAATTTTTAGCTCCATCACATTCTATGAATAGAAACACGAAATGCTTGGATCAGTTACACAGTCTTGTCAAAATAACCTAACCTGCAATTATAACATCCTGAGGTGCTTCTCTCAAATGTTCCATGAATACTATTTTATTAAGGAATTTTGTATAGTTCTTCTGCCACTAAACTCAATTATTCCCCTAAATCTTTGCAGATGGCAAAATGTAGGTCTTGTGCATTTTACTAGTACATATATAAATTATTTGTAAGATAGATAATATATTCCTAAGCTACATCACACAGGATGTATTTTGTAAATGTAATTATTTTAGTCCATTAAAAACTCTGTATAAAACAGTTCTTAGTCAGACAGTACAGGTCCATTCCCACTGATCATTGGAAACCTTCCAACTAAGAGAAAATACATAGTGTAGAGTTCCCTAACTTCTGATCAAAATATGTCCAAATACAATTTTTTTTTCTTTTTTCGAGACAGGGTTTCTCTGTGTAGCTTTGCGCCTTTCCTGGAGCTCACTTGGTAGCCCAGGCTGGCCTTGAACTCACAGAGATCCGCCTGCCTCTGCCTCCCGAGTGCTGGGATTAAAGGCGTGCGCCACCAACGCCCGGCCCAAATACAATTTTAAGATAGAGGGTCTTAATGCTAGATTTTAAAACATGGACTGCTCATTCATCAAAGATTTACTTAGTGTTTAATATGCTTCCAGTATCTACTGAACAAGGTATAATTAGACACTCAAGAAAAAATAAAAATGTCTCCCTTTAAAAGCCTACAAACTACAACATAAGGTAGGCCATTCACATTTGCAGTTATCCTAACAGCATCAGACAGCTGGCATTTTCCTTATTGTACAAATTTTTCTCATTCCAACTTCTCTAAAATGAGAGTTGTACCTTGAAAACATTAATTAATATGCGCCTACCTCTCTACTTTGAGAAGCAGAAGCATGGCTTGCCTCTATGTTACAACAGGAAATGCTGTTGTTCACGGGAGTGGTTAGTACATGGACTTCCCATTGAATTCTTATAACAACCTGTCATTGTACAAATCAAGAGTCTTCTGGCAGGGAGGGGAACATGAGCTTGGCTAACTGAAATGCTGAAGGTGAAAGGCTGCAAGCTCTCATTGCCCTTGCAAAAGGAAATTCATCCACTGCAGTGCTGGGCAAAGGTAACCCCAGAAGCGCTGAAGGATGCAGGGAAAGAAGCTGGCTTCTCAGCTCAGGACACTATGCTCTGAAATAGGAAGCCTGAGTTACAGTCCAGTGAAATGAAGATCCTGTACGCCTTGGAGGTGTGCCTCAGTATCCTCATAAAAGCAGTGGTTCTTGGAAGTAAACTGCCTGTTACGTATCTTGGTGTCAATATTGCTTCTGTGACCTTCATGGCATTGGTTTCTCCAAACCCCATTTCCTAGAGAGTAAAAAGGGTATCTAAAGGGAACTCAATAAAAGGGTTCTAGTTTAAGATGGCGGATTAAGCACCCATTCATTGAAATATTTATACCTATTGTGAGACACATTCCGATTCTGGCAATGTTACATTAAAACAAATGTTTCTTCTTATTTTTCTTGAAGAAATCACAGCACAGATACTATAATAAAGATGTTTTAAAACAATGATGAACATACAATTTCAACAACAACAAGAGCAAGACATAAAAGCCATACAAATTATTGAAACTCAGGAAAACCATGAAAAGTGAGCTCCAACCTGGCAATGGGGGATACAAAGAAAAAAAAAAATCCAGCTTCTATCAAGGAAAAAAAAATATGACTCAGAACCTGATGAGAGTAGCATGAGATGCTTGCTGTGAACTGAAATGTTTGTGCCTATTCCAGAGTCACAGCTCAAGCCCTGTGTGGTAACGGAATGACCGGGAGACTCCTCTGGGAGGCTATTACATGGTTTGACATTCCATCCATGGCTCACGACAGGCCACAGAAAGTAGACGTTCTCATTTCCTACATGGCATTTTCTGACTTCCTGCCCTGGAGTTGGCATAGAGAAGTTCTCTAACCTCACCTTGTCTGGGTCATAAGACCTTTGTCTAACAGGATCCCAGCTCTTACCCAGGAGCAGGGAGTGACGAAAGGGGAAGGTCTTACTGTGCTGAATATATCACCTCAGTCACGCCTGTAGAATGAACGATCCACAATACCCCAAAGGAAGGGCTTGCTAGAGAACTGCCCACTGGAGAGCACAGGGAAGACGACTTGTGCTCCCCCCACACCTCAGCCTGTGCAGTCTCTGTCTGTAGCCGCTATAATACGCTATAAGATATAATATAATATCTTCTACAATAAACTAACAAGCACCCGTGTCTGACGGAGCCCTGTGAGCCACTGAGCAAATGGAACAATTCAGAGGGAGGAAAGGGAAGGAGGAAATGACGTCATTATATTATAAGCTCAAAAATTAAAAATATACACATGTATTTTTAAAAAGTTAGGTGGGTAGGGAAGGGAGAGTGAATCTAGGAGGAGCTGGAGGAAGGGCCGAATATGATGAAATATGCTGTAAGAAATTCTCAAAGAACTAACTTTTTTTTAAGGCATGAGAGAACTTCCTTCTCTGCTGTCTACCATGTGAGGATACAAGCAGCCCTCCATCCACATGCCAGATCTGCAGGCATTTAGTTTTAGGACTTCGCAGCCTCCAGAGTTGTGAGAGAGAATTATTTGTGTCTAAGCAACTCCGTCTATGGCAATTTGTTACTGAAGCCAAAACGGGCTGGGACCGTTGAAATAGGAAAACTGGGGAGAAATGCGTTTTAGAACAGACCACCTAAGGGTCCTCTTCTGCACTGTGACTCTTGTCTGCCTCACCCGACTGGCATGTAAGATATTTGTTCTCAGAAGAGAATGAGCGAATGTGTCTCCAGACTGTGGACTTAGGAACAATGGAGGGTGCACGTGTTATCTGAAAAGCAAAGGGAGCAAGTAAAGGTTCCACAGCCTTGTGGAGACTCAAAGCTCTCAGGTCTCACTCAGCTTCCAGAGTGCCAGCAGCACTGAGAACCGAGGTTACTCACAGGGGTTAAATAAACAATCAACCCAACCCTCGGCTACCACAGGTTTCCTGAATACACCAAACACCCAGTTCAACTCCATCTCTTCACGTGAAGACCCCACCCAACCCTCACCCCATCCCCTCATGTCCGTGTGTCCAAAACAGCTTTCCTGCCCTTTGAATCTGAATACATACCCAAGGATCAACGAAGGTTCGAAGAGAGACAGAGACAGAGAACACAATAGAATCACTAAAGCAAAGAAACAGAGAAAATAATTTTTTGACAGGATAAAGAAAATTAAGTATTTATTTCTAGGCTGGGAGCAAACATCAATTGCAGAGCTCTTAGTTCAATCCTCAATAGTTCAAAAAAAATAAATAACCAATGTAGAGTTTTATACACAAATCAATTTAAAGAACAATAAAGTTGTTTCACTTTTGCAAAGTACACAATTATCTCTTAAAGCATTGTTTTCCCGGAAATTACTAGAGGATGTTTGTCAGACGAATTGCTAAATGGTCTTATTAATAAAAAAAACCCGGAGCCAGATATTGGGGTATAAACTGAGAGATCAGAAAAGCAGAAAGAAGCCAGCCATGTTCTTACCACTTGGAGATCCTCAGCCAAAGAGACCTACTTCCTGTATACCCACGCCTATATGTCTTTCTGTTCTGCATCTCACTTCCTCTCTCCGCCCAGCTACATCACTTACTGTCTGTCTGTACAGACCTCCAGACCTCTATGGTTAGTGCTGGGATTAAAGGAGTGTGTCACCATGCCTGGTTCTGTTCCCTAGTGTGGCCTTGAACTCACAGAGATCTATCGGAATGCTAGGATTAAAGGCATGTGCTACCATTGCCTGACTTCTATGTTTAATATACTGTTGGCTTTTTCCTCTGATCCTCAGATAAGCTTTATTAGGGTGCACAATATATTGTGTCCCCCATATATCACCACAGATGTTTTCCATCTAAACAAGAGGATAATCTGGAAGAAATGAGAAGACAGAAGACATGATTTAGGAATCCAGAAACTGAGCAGGGAAAGGACAGAGGCAATCTCTAGGAGACTTGAAAAGAATGCCCCAAAGCACACCCAGGAAGAAAGCCACACTAGAGCACTTGAGGGATGCCCGGGGGACTCCCTCAAGAAGGAACTGGAAAAACTGATTAGAAAATTGAAAATCATGCAGGAAAGAAAAGTATTCCTGAGAGATTATGGACAGCCTTTAGTCAAAATGCAGCCTTAGACAGCTAAAGCCGAGGCAGAGAGAAACATAGAAAACCTAACACAGCCAATACGGTAGTGTATCTAAGTGTAGAGAAGAGCGGTGGGAGATGTGCAAATGTGTGACAGATTTATTCATCTATACTTCATATTCCATCATAGAAAAGCCATAGCTCTAACACAAAGAAATCAAAGAACATATCACTGGTGCCGTAAGCACGTAAATGGGAAACAGCAATGTAAACATCTAAAGAAACAGCAAAATGAATCACATACGCTACTTCTTACACTTTTTACTTTTCCGCATAAAGAGAATTATCCAACTCCTGAAATCATGTGAACATAATTCTGTCAAAAATGAAACTAAATTTAAAAGCATATAACAATTCTCAGACTATATAATTTAATTAGCTGAATTATAGTTAATGCAATTCACAAGGCACACAACTAAATGAGATAACCCAAAGAGCACATGTTTCTTGAACACATGTTAAATATTATCTTGATGATAATGAGATTACGGCAACGATGATGAGCCAGAAGGTATCATTCCCTTTTGGTTGGATAGAGGGCCACAGTCAGTCTCTGTTTCTTCCCTGATCCTATCTAGCAGACTGAGGCATTGTCTTGTACAATGGTAAAACTTCGGGAGGGTGATGAGAGAGAAATCAGTCCCAATATCCCTCATACTTCTTGGGCACCTACTCAAAGAGACCTTGAACGTGACATAAGGCAACATAATACATTTTCTTCCTGCTACTGTCCCCAGACAATGCTAAATTAGTCACTGACATCAGCAAAACCTTAGCTCAAGTTCATGTGTGAGGCCACTGGTGACATGTCATGCTGACCCATGCTGTTTCATTTGCCTGAACCCAATTTGGCCTCCCTATTTTTAACAGACTTCAGAAAGTCTCCTGTACACACAAGCAGAGCCTGTCTATATCTGACTGTACTTTTTCTATTATTAATAAAAATTATAAAAATAAGTTTTAAATTTAAATTATAAATCTGACTATTTCAGGCTTATACTGGATCATGGTATTTTTTTTTT
>CABHPP010121388.1:0-21900 GCA_902168425.1 Peromyscus attwateri
ATAATAGAAGCAACAATAATAAATAAAACAACTATAGTAGAAATTGCTTCCTAATTATGTGAGGAAGTGCACCATGGCATTACATTAATATCTCTGAATTTATTGAGTAATATATTTCTTGTTTTATATGATCTATAGCTGCGTCTAGCAAAGCTCTTTTGCCATTTGAAAATGACTTCACAGAGAAGAGATGAAACTTTCCTTGGTTTTCTCTTCTATTGAAATCCTGAGAACATAGATGCTTTTCCATAAGTCATGACCTTGGCTGAGTTCACATACAGCATTGATGTGACCGGGTTATGAACTTATAAATACTTTATAGATTTAAATGTTAGATTTTTCAAGTTCTGATTTATCTAGAGTCACATCAGGAGTTCTGAAAGCCATAATTTGGAAAACGTTTATAAGTCAAGATCAATCTTTCTGTCACATTGAAAAGCTATGGTAAATAAAGACCAAAATACAGAATAGCTTTTCTCCCCTCTTAGTTGATATTAAAAGACATTACTGCTTTCCCTCAAGATTATTTTAGTGTCTTAATTACAGTAAATTAGAATAATTAGAGAGAAATTATATGAATCCTACAATTCCCCAAAGCCTTTATCCTGCCTTTTAGTCAGATAATGAATGTTAATATAAATAATTGATGCATTCTGAGTGCCTCCATGTCTTCCCACCTTACATTTTTCTTTTTTAATTTGGCTCCAGATAGAAGGTGAATCATGTCAGGAATTACTTTTTTTTCTCCAAAGAGTGTTAATTAAGCCTTGGGTGAACCTTATTGAAAACAAAACAAAGTAACTCCACAGTGACATTGAGGTGCATGCATTTCTTTTTGCTTTATCTCAATAGACTCCAATTAAGTAAAAAGTTTCTCCAACACGTGTAGACAAAGATTTTTGTATCTCTTTGTTTTTATGAGCATATGGCTAAATGCTGAACATTTTTACAAAGTGTGCTTGGTTACTCTTTACACAGGAGGGTACAGTACAGCCAGGCAAAATCACTGGAGACCATGTTCAAACAGGTGAAATATTAATGAAGGCTGAATATTCAATATTTAATGTGAGCTGACATATGAAAGTAAATACTGCACAGTGTCTATACCAGAAACAGGCATTTCAGTGGAGTTGTGCTAGCTTTCCTGTTAAAATCTTACTTTAAAAGATTACAGGCAGAATTCAACTTAAAGAAAGATGCTGCAGTAAGACACGGCCTTGGGATATGGGACCACTCTTGTCTGAGAAGCCATAGGAGACCTCACAAAGGATGCCATGATTCAATAATGGGCCAGCAGACACATGGGCCAACATGGCAGAAAAGACTTTCTGATAGAAGGAACAGTTTGAGAAGTAGTTGTGTTTGGCACTAAGGATGAAGTAC
The DNA here is from genome assembly GCA_902168425.1 of Peromyscus attwateri. NCBI lineage: Eukaryota > Metazoa > Chordata > Mammalia > Rodentia > Cricetidae > Peromyscus > Peromyscus attwateri. The sequence continues at coordinate 1,384 of CABHPP010121388.1, forward strand.
AGATATCAAGGTACATGTATGGAAGGATTCCATTGCGGTGCCTCTGTAGAAACCAAGTTTACCTCTGAAGGGAAAACATTCATTCTCAGAAATACAAATGAAGCTGAAGCTTCCTGCTTAGCATCATTTTGTACCCAGTGTTTGGGGGCAGCTGCTCTTCTATGCAGCTACTTTCACATGAATAGCATCCTCATCTCGTCCTCACATGCAGACCTCATAGTAACAAGTTAAGCATTCTAATGCTATTTTACTTATGTGTGTCATCATTACTCACTGCAAATGTGTCGCTCTAAGCTAACATGAAAGCCAATATGAAAAAAAAAAAAACTATCCATGACCAGACAGTTGACAGAAAACTGAATGAGCCGATGATGCAAAGGACCCAGTTCCTGGTGAATTCAGCAAGTATGGCCTTGAAAGTTTTCCTGTCATTACCCTTCCTCTCACTCACTCTGGGGTGGTCAAGGTACCCAGGATTGTTTTGTATGAGACCATTATCACTTGTCCTCAGATACAGTCAGACACAGGAAAGGCGTTGAGTAAACAACCAGCCCTCTGTGCCATCCCTGCTTCTTCTAAGATCCCTCAGAGCATGGGTTCTCAATCTGTGGGTTGTTACTCTTTGGGGTTGCATATCAGATACTTACATTATTATTCAAAATAGTAGCAAAATGACAGTTATGAAGTAGCAGTGACATAATTTTATGGTTGGGGGTCATCACAGCATGAGGAACTGTGTTAAGGGGATGCAGCATTAGGAAGGTTAAGAACCACTGCCTTCGAGTATCAAATAGTCTTTCTAATGGCAGGCAAGTCACCAGATCCTACTTTCTTTGCCACTGAGTCAACATCTCCACTCCGCTCTCAGCAAACAAAAATGCAAGACTTACACACTAAACAACTCAGCCCCTTCTTCCAGTTGTGATTTCATGTTTGAAATGAACTCTAATATGTCATGGAAATATGGACAGTTCTGAGAGTTTAAAGGAAATTCTGTCTATAACCATCGTAGGACAACGGGGAGAAATTAATAGAGGTGGACTACCAATTACAACACACATCAAAGATATAAAACAAAATGATTGCAGTGCACATCCCATACCAATCAGGTGTGGCTAAATGGGAGGATGGAACTATTTTTTTTATTAAATTTTATTATTTATTAAAGATAACTTTAATGCTGAGTTTGAGTGACATAATGTGAGCATTGGAAACACATTGTATTTCACACATTAGGATCTTGATGCATTAAAGAAGATAACCTATTGCAAGCAGTTTCTACTTCTAGTGTGGTTTAAAACTACCCTCCGGGATCACCGCTAATAAAGATTCAGAGAATTGTTGCCAAGTTCAGTGTCACTGAAACTTCAGGGACAAGATTGAATTCAAGTCCAATTGCCACATAACACAAGATGTTCCTGTGCCCCCCCCTTTTTTAAAACTACTTTCTTTTTATTTATTCTTTGTGTCTTTCACATCATGTCTCCCCTTCTCACCCACCTCCTTCTCCCCCAAAAAAACAATTAAAACAAAATAAAATTTAAGAGAAGAAAGGGGGAAGGAAGGAATAAAGGGAGAATCTCGTCATGGATGCTGTAGTGTGATACAGTGAATCACGCAATAAACCCCTTTATCCATAGATTTTTATATGCAGGCGTTCATCCCAAGGAATCATATGTATGGTTCAAGGCCCTTGATCTCTGCTACACCACCAACGCTGAGCCCTTACTGGGACTCTTTTTGGACATCCCATTGCTGCCATGTATCATGGAGATCTTGCAGCCCTGGGGCCACAGGACTGACTCCACCCCCAACCCCACCCCCACCCCGCAGTGTTCCAGGAGATCATGGATGGGGTGAATGTTGGGGTGGACCAACACATAACCCTGGTTCTGGGCCTGGGTAGTTGCAGTGTTGGTCAGCTTGCAAGCTCTCCCCTGTCTTCGCTGCCAGGGTGAGCTCTCCAGTATTGCCCTTCCAGCTAGTTCACCCCTTGCTGCAATGAGCAAGGGGTGGGGCCATTTCTCCTTCTTTCACATACTCTGGATAGATTCTCCCACACCTACACCTTCTGGGCCAGCTTCACTGTGTTGCCCAGGCGAGATGTAGGGGCCACTCTCCCAAGTGCTGTAGCTCATGAGGGGCAGGAACAGCTCTTCCACCTGCCTCAGGCATTGGTTGGGGTGGGTGTGGCATCTCTCCTCTGCTCATGCCATCACTTGACAGATGAGAGATGGGGACAGCTCTTCCATGCTCACAACTTCAGGGCTGGCTCACTCATACCTCCAACAACAGGGTTGGCTCTATTGTGATGCCCATGCAAGGTGCAGGGCCTGCTCTCCCACCTGCCTCAGGCATTGATGAGTGGGGAGTGGGAGGGGTGCTAATGGATTCTCTCTTTCCACATTCCACTGTAAGTATCCCTGATAACCAGCAAAATAAAATTTACAAGAACAAAATAGACCTTTATCTAAAAGAATATAATTTTTGGTTGGCATTAGTGTCAAATATTATCTTGTGACTCATTAGTTTCTATCAAAAGGTGTTAGTGAGTGCTGTTACAACTTTTGCCTTCACAAGAGTACTTATTAAAAGAATGCTCGTGGTAGACTTGTCTATGGCACATTTCTTTCTATAACATGAAGAATTAATTTTTGTGTCTGTACTAATATTTATGGGGTTAAATAATAATTGCTTCATATAAGAAATGTTAAATGGGTAACAGTCAGAATCCAGCTTCTTCGGGTATACAGAATAATGGCTGATAGTGCAATATTCTTTGATGGGGACCATGATGGATACAGTACAAGAACTCTGGGAATGTATTTGTGGAATGTGTAACCAACTTCATAGCATTCATGAGTCAGATTTAGCTGCAGAAAATGGAGTCAATGAAAATGGCCATCAGAACTTAAGGGAAAGTGTGCCTGCCCTCATGAAGGTTATGGATACCATGGAATTCTTGGTGGGGAGAAAGCCACAGCTTCCAAAGGATGCTCAGATAAGGTGGTGCCCCATGTGTGGAAGAGGGAGACGCTCATCCCTACCCAGCATCTTTGTCCAAATACCTCAGTGTAAGTCACCTAAAGTTCAATAAGACAATCATTTTCTTTGCGTCATATCTCTGAAACTTTCAGATGAAGATGATGCATTTTAAAGGAAATACACAAACACCATCTAAGCATTAAGGAAATTGGAAATAGGTATAATTAAGACATCAATCAAAAGCAAATTAGAAAGCATCTGGAACGGAACTAACTTAATTGGCAATGTTCAGCATGCGCTAATGAAAGCAGAGATTGGGCCTAAAAAGCCTTGTTATATATGATCTGGGAAAGTGTTTACATTCTAAAAAGTGTGTCTTCCATAAAACATCATTTTTAGGACACAATGTTTTCCCTAAGTGAAAGAATTTTAATTTGTTCCCTATAAGCATTTTATTTATAAGTATCATGTTTCAATATAGATCACACTATAATTACCTTTGTCTTGCACAAGCATTCATGGGGGATTTCCAGGAATAAAAAGCAATGATTACATGTCACAAAACTACTTAGCATGGAGTAGGTCCAATAGACCCTCTCATGAATCCCAGTTTTCTTCTCTGTAACAGGGGAACTTTAAGTATTTACCTTTTATTTTTCCTTCTGAGGTAAAGTGGTCAAAAAAAGACAGAAGGGAGTTTTCTGTGAATTGATTGAAATTGAAACCTAAATGAATTGATAAGATAAAACTAGTAATTTTACTTTCTGATTTACATTTTGTATCAAATTCATTAGCTTATTTAGCAAGCACCTATTGAACACTCACTGCATGAGACGCCTTGTCTTAGAGATTATAAATATAATCAATCTCAAAATAATTCTACTCCTCTGCCTCATGGAGGTCATAGCCCAGAAGAATAGATAGCTTTGAAAATATAGATGCAGGAATGCAAATACTGTCTGCTATCATGGCAAAGTGGAGCGCTTGGAGAGGTGTGACTTCAGCTAGGAATTGAGAGGAGGATGAGAGGTATTGAGTTTAAAGAAGCTCCCTGTAGCAAGGAAGAAGAGTGACTGAGAAACTGAGAGCAGAGCAGGTCACATGGCTGGAGCTGCAAGAGACAGCCACATGACCTGCATAGCTGGGAGGGCTGAGGAACCACTCAGGCCTAAGCTGTCTTTCTCTACCATGCAGTGAGACTTCCTTCAGCAAAGGATGTCTATGATAAGGAGCGACGGAAGTATAAACGGACTGAATTTAGGAGACTTGGCCAAGACTGCTCACAAGGCAACTTGTCAATGTAGGTGGTGAGGACTGAGAGAGTTGGCATGAGGGGACATAAGACAGGTGTTCAGATAGAATGGCTGTTAGTTTTCATACTGTAAAAAAAGAGATAACCACACATGCATTACAGCTCATCATATTACAAATCATCAAAAACAATTTTTGTGTGTGTGTGTGTATATGTGTGTGTGTGTGTGTGTGTGTGTGTGTGAGAGAGAGAGAGAGAGAGAGAGAGAGAGAGAGAGAGAGAGAGAGAGAGAGAGAGAGAGATGTAAGCCAGAGGACAACTAGAGGAATAGTTTCTCTCCTTCCTCCCTGGGGGCCCCAAGGATCAGACTCAGGTCATCGGGCTTGGCAGCAAGAGCTTTTACTAACTGGGCTATTTTACCCGGCCACCAAAAGATCAACTACAATATGTTCTCAGAGACAAATATTTTAAATTATTGGTATATGTACCTTAAGAGGAATAAAAATCATTCCTGTTTTTTTATAGTAATTTAAACCTAGACACTTTGGTAACTACGATTGGTAAAATAGTTAACATCATGCAGTTTTAATTTACTACCACTGAAAACTTATCACTTTCACCAAGGAAAAATCCTCAGGTATTAGGGGGAACCAGGGACCCTCACCCTGAAATCAGGTGTTCCACCACAGACCTGTGAAGATGCAGCCCAGACCAGCACCATACGCTCCTGGGAAATGCTTTTGACGTACCATACATTTCCTACCATATGTGAAGGGAAAATATTTTAGTAGATTCCTATTCAAAAACTGTTTTAAACATGAATGCGTGTATTCCATCTTTCAAATATGATTTAACAAAATAAATGTGTCCTTTATATTTAAAACTGAAAAAGAAATACAAGTCATTCTGCCTTCCTTTCAGAAAAAGCTCATCTCATTGAGCATATTTTGCAGATACCTGAATCTATAATACATCCGCAATCATGTCTGACCTTTTACTGTCTCAAAGGTCACGATATGAAGATTGTTTCCTGAAGGTAATCAAGCACTCTCTCCTGATTGACACAGTGTATGAGTGCTTAATCTTCAGGCTTTAATGGCAATTGGTGTAAATATTTTAATCTAATTTATTGTACACTTTCAAAATGATTTCATATACTTCGTTAAAGGTAAAAGTGGAAGCATGTACTATTTCTGTTATGAGGCTTCAGCTTAAACTTGACATTTCCTTGGAGATTATTAAAGATAAATTATATTATCTGGTAATGTAGGGCCTAATGAGGTTCTTCTTTTCTTCATTAAAAATAGATTTTTCTTCATACAATAAATTCTGATTATGGTTTCCTCTCCCACCAGCCCTCCCCACTTTCCCACTTACCCAAGCCCACACCCTTTCTTTCTCTTTCTTATTAGATCACAAACAGGCATCTAAATAATAACAATAATAATAATAGTAATAGTAATAATTTATAAAAAAACAAATCAGAATGGGACAAAATAAACAAACAGAAGAAAGATACCAAAGAAAAAATTTAAAAAACACATATAGACACAGAGACACTCATGTTCCCACACACAGAAATCTCATAAAAAACACGAAATCAGAAAACATATTATTCACGGAGAGGACATGTAAGATTTAAAAACGTAGACAGGAGAAGCCTCAGCAAAGCATTAGGAGACCAAGAACCTCCAAAAATGCCATGAATTTGTTTTGTACTGGCTACAAATCAAGTGCTGGGCATGGGGCCTGGCCTCAATAGTGGTTTGTATACCCTGTGAGACATCGTTGCAGAAAATTAAATTTCTATTTGCTGGTGCTTATCAGTTGGATATAGCTTCTGGGTTCGTGATGTGGGTTTGTGTTCACTTCCCCTCTCAGCACTGAGACCTCATCTCACCCAGACTGGTGCAGGCTCTGTGCATGCTGCCACAGTCTTAGTGAGTCCGTACGTGCATACGTGTCCTGATTCGCTCTGAAGACCTTGTTTCTTTTGTATCTGCCATCCCCTCTGGCTCTTACAATCTTCTGCCTCCTCCTCTGCAGGGTTCCCTGAGCCTTGAGGGAAGGGATTTGATGGAGACATACCATTTAGGACTCCATGTTCTGAGATCCGACTCTCTGCACATTGTCCAGTCTCTGTGTTTGTTCCCATCTACTGCAGGAGGAAGCTCCTCTGACAATAGCTGAGCAAGACCCTGATCTATGAGTATAACAGAATGTCTTTAGAAGTCGTTTTACTGTTGTATTCCTTTGGCAGAATAGTAGTGTTTTGGTTGTCACCCTAGGTTGCTGGCCTAACTAGTCTCAGGTTCTCGGCTACCCCAAGCTGTATCATGTATGGGTTCCATCTCATGGAATGTGCCTTAAATCCAATTAATTATTGGTTGATTACTCTCACAAGCTTTGTGACACTATTGCACCAGTGTATCCTGCAGGCAGGCCATCACTGTAGAATGAAGGACTTGTAGATGGGTTGGTGTTTACCTTTCTCCTCTGGTAGCATGTGGAGTACCTCCCGGTACCATGAGTTTTTCTTGGTTGGGAGATTTTTAATGACAGTTTCTATTTCACTAGGGGTTATAGGTCAGTTTAAATTGCTACTCTGATCATGATTTAGCTTTGGTAGGTAGTATATATTGAGAAAATTATCCAGATTATTTTAGATTTTCCAATTTAGTAGAGCACAGCTTTTTTAATATATTCTTATGATTCCCTGGATTTCCTTGGTATCTCTTGCTCTGTTCCCCATTTTATCTCTAATTTTGTTAATTTGGGTATTATCTATCTACCTTTTAGTTAATTTAGGTAAGGGTTTCTCAATCTTATTGATTTTCCCAAAGAACCAACTCTTCATTTCATTGATTCTTTGTATTATTTATTGTTGTTGTTTGCATTTTAATGATTTTAGTTCTGAATTTGATTATTTCTTGTTGTCTTCTCCTTTAGAGTATGATTTCTTCTTTTTGTTCTAGAGTTTTCAAGTGTGTTGTTAAGTTGCTAGTATGAGATCTCTCCAGTTATTTATTTATTTTTTATGTAGGCACTTAGTGCTATGAACTTGCCCCTTAGAACTGCCTTTAAAGTGTTCCATAGATTTGGATATGTGGTGTTTAATTTCTTTATTTCATTCAACTCTAGAAAGTCTGTAATTTCTTTCTTAATTTCTGTCTTGACTCATTTTCCATTCAGTAGTGAGTTGTTCAGTTTTCATGAGTTTGTTAGCTTTCTTTCTGTTGTTTCTGTTGTTGATATCCATCTCTAATTTGTGGTGGTCAGGTAGGTAACTGTTTTATTTAAATTATCTAGTATCTGTAGAGACTTTGTTTCTGAGTATGTGGTCAGATTTAGAGAATGCTCCATGGGGTACTGAGAAGAAGGTATATTATTTGCATGCATTTGGGTGAAATTTTCTGCAAATATCTGTTAGATACATTTGGTCTATAACATCTGTTAGGTTCCAGTATTTCTCTGTTAAGTTTCTGACTGGCAGACCTGTCCATTGGTGAGAGTGGGGTATTGAAGTCTCCCACTACTAGTGTTTGGGGTTTGATGTGCAATTTAAGATTTAATAATGTTTCTTTTACATATGTGGTTGCCCTTGTATTTGGGGCATAAATGTTCATAATTGAGGCTTCATCTTGGTGGATTTTTCCTGTGATGAGTATGTAATGTCCTTCCAGATCTCTTTTGATTGATTTTAGTTTGAAGTCTATTTTGTTGGATATTAGGATAGCTACACCAGCTTACTTCATAAGTCCATTTGATTGGAAAGTCTTTTCCCAGCCTTTGACTCTGAGATAGTGTCTGTCTTTGGAGTTCATGTGTGTTTCTTGTATGCAGCAGAAGGGTGAATTCTGGTTTTGTATCCATTCTGTTAGCATGTATTTTTTATAGACAAATTTCTTTAAAGAATTTATTAATTTTTATTTTAAGGACCTCTGTCATACTGATGAAACTATTTTAAGGTCTTTTTTTGTGCTTCAGCTATGTTGAAAATTTCATAGCCTATTGTGGTAAGGTTGTTGGACTTTAGTAGAGAAATATTGTCCTGGCTGTTATTGATTGTGTTTTTTGCACTGGAATATAAGCATCTGGGTTTGTAAAGATTGTAATTCAAGATGCTGATGTCTGGTCTTGTCTTTGTTGGGTGACTGTTTTGTTCTTTGGTTTCTGTTTCCTCTGTGGTTCTTAGGAAAATACGGTGGATGTGTGTTGCCTATAGAAAAACTTCTGGAGTTCTGAAGATGTGGGCACTGGGGGTTCCAGGCAAAATGTGTTTCTGGGCATTGGGACCTGACCCTTAGGAACAGGGATAGGCTGGGTGCAGTAAAGAGGTTTCACTAGAGGAAGAAAAACAAGGAGTTCCACCAGAATCTGCTTAGTTAGTCCCATGGGAATGGACACAGAGAGTGAGAAGAGGCCACAGCAGGTAATATACTACAGGCCAGAGAATGAGATGGGATTGGCTATGGAGGAGAGGAGGGAGAGTGATGATCTGAAGCTCACCTCAGTACATCACTGGCCTACTTGCTTCTCTGGCAGGCTTGACTGTTGAGTTCCCAGAGAATGCCTGCTGGAGTTAGGGACTGGGATAACAGTACGAGTGAGGAAGAAGGTTAGAGGAGAAGATCTGAGTGATCCACTGGAGATGGGGGCAGAGAGAAGAGGGAGGGCGGAGTAGGTTGTCTGATACAGAGTTGAGAGCGAAACTGGGTGATTGGATTCAGAAGAAATGGAGGAGAAGTGAGGATCGGCAGCTAGGCTACCTGCTTCCTTCCCCATTGTGACTTGTGGGTTCCCAGGGAGTGCCCACTGGAGTTGAGGCTTGGATAAAGTGATAAGTTGGGGAAGGAAGTTTGGAGGGGAAGATTTGTGTTATCCACTAGAGATGGAGGCACTGGGGGGAGGGGAAGCTGCAGCAGGTATTCTGCTACAGTGCTGAGCATGAGGCTAGGCATTGGATTTGAGGGAAAGGAAGTGGGTGAAGATCTGCAATTAGCCTACCTGTTTCCCAGGCCAGAGTTGACCTGATGAGTTTTTAAAAGCAACCTACAAAATAGGTACATTCAAGTAATCAATATCAAGATCAAACATGCAATATACCAGAACCCAACAAGCCTATCTTCTTCAGCTTCTGAATCATTAGCAACCCTCCAGGAGCAACCCTTATCCATCATCATGGATTAACTGTGTATTTAGGAATGGTACCCTAGATATCCTGGCTTTTTCTCTTGAACATTAAGCTGTGAACTTCCGTTCAGGTATGTGCAATCATCACTCACTTCTTCTCAGTGGTGCATGATGCTCCACAGTATGACTATATCAACATTTACTCATTCATTTAAATGTCAAATGACTCATGAGTTTTAAGTTTGAGATTAGTTACAAATGCTGCTAAAAACTTCTTTACCTGGTTTTGGTGCATATATGCATGCATTCATTATTCTTGTGTGTTGTATTAGGCAGGTTCTCTAGAGGAACAGAACTGATAGACTATGGTACACACAAACACACACACACACACACACTCTCTCTCTCTCTCTCTCTCTCTCTCTCTCTCTCTTTCTCTCTCTTTCTCTCTCTCCCATTATTACATATTATATATAATAAAAAAAAGGAATTTGCTAGAGTGGCTAACATGATAGCAGCTGGGTGATCTTTATCAATGGCCCTTTGCACAATGAAGAGGCCAGAACTCAAGAACATCTTACTTCACAGGCTGGATGCTTCAGTCTAGCATTAAAGGCTTAGAAGCTTCCTGGGGAGTATCTGAGAGTCTAGTGTACACTGGAAAGCCGAGGAAATTGGAGTGTGATGTTAGTGAAGAATGGGAGCAGGAGCTAGAAGAATATCAATGCAAGCAGCAACAATAGCAGCAGCAGCAGCAGCAGCAGCAGCAGCAGCAGCAGCAGCAGCAGCAGGATAGTCACAGTAAGCAGAAGTTAAGGCAGGCAAGCAAGGCTTACCCCCACCCCTCCAGACTTCTCTCTTTCTGAGCCATGCAACAGGTGTTGTCCACTCTGGGGGAGGATCTTCTCCCAGTTAATCCTTTCTGAAACTTACCAAGAAGTGTCTCTGAGTTGATTCCAGATGCAACCAAGTTGAAAACCAAGATTAACCATCAGAGATCCAATCCTTGTTAACTTAACATGCAACCATATCTCCCTGTATCATGCTTAATTTCCAAATGAACATAGTAACAAAGCCAGAATTCCACCTAATATGATATCACTGTTCCATATACAACAAAAATACATTAATTATTCCTCTAAAATATATGACAAAACCACTTGAGAAATGCTTAGACTCTTAATATCTCATGACTTAAATGTGAAAATATATATCTAATAGCACTTAAGTACTGATATAATTTCAATTGATATTATGTGGTAGACTCTACCAGGTAGAGGTATATTATTGTGTGGAGAAAAATAGACAAATTTCTGCTTTATATGTATGTATGTATACATAATCATATTCTTAACAAAGTAGGACAGAAACACTCATGACAATTACAATCATCATTTCTGTAACTGGTCACAAGGCTGTAGCTTATATTTATAACTTCTTTCTTCTACCCATATTACTTTACCCCCAGTAATAACCTCAGCAAGCCTTGACCCTTTACCTGGATTAATGATGCACACCTTCATTCCTGAAGAGATTGGGCCATTTATAATACTGCCTGGAGTAGCTGGTTGTAGTTTCCCATTGACTTTAAATCACACAACATGGTCACACCAAGAGATGCCCTAAACTATCTCCCGCACTCCAGACATACTCACCTTCATCCCCATTGTGGAGAAGCAACCCAATTTACACATGGTAGTCTGGATCAATTGTCCCTTGTAATACTGTTATTCTTTTCTTATCCTGATGACCCAAGGTATCAAGAGTTCAAAATGGCCAAAGAGAAGTCTTCCATTTCAATGTGGTATTTTTTTTCTCCTCCTGACATAAGCCTCACCCCTTTGAAATGAAGACTTCACATCATCAAAGCACAAAATCACCTGGTCAGTAGATGGTGGGTCACCAAGAGTGACAGTGAGTGGTGCCACTTACATTCCAGCTCTTGACTCCTGGATCCATGAGTCCCGGATAGGAAAGAAACAATGTCTTGTATTGCTTGCTGACTCACACTGTATGCGACCTTTAAAAGAACCCTGTCCAGCCCTTCAAGTTATTGTCACCTGGTTGGTACTACAACGGCATCTTTTAAAAGCCATTTCACTGTTCTGTTAACCCAGCTACTTTGGGATGGTGGTACATGGGAAGCCCAGGGAATTCTTTGGGCATGAACACACTGCTTACTTCTTTGGTTGTGAATTTATGGTCAGAAGCTATGCTGTGTGTAATATCATGATGGTGAGTAAAGCATTCTATAAGTCCATGGATGATAGTTTTAGAAGAAGAATTGCGTACAAAATAAGCAATTCTCCATAATTAGTATCTACTCCAGTAATAACAAAGAGAAGCCCTTTCTGTGATAGAAGTGGTCCAGTGTCAACCTGCCAACAAGATTGCTAGCTGGCCACTCCAGGGAATGATATCATATCTGGGAATATTGTTGGTCTCTGCTGCTGGCAAATTCTGTACTCAGCAGCAGCCATAAACAGGTCATCCATGGTAGTTGGGCCCATGCATAACCTCTTTTTCTGCCACTGTGGCCACTTTGTTCATGGGCCCTTTGGACCATGACAGAGAAGTTCAAATAAAGAGGTTGAGTACTATCCATATGCAGTTTCATCTTGTCTACTTGAATACATGGGACACAAGTATCTTCATATCTTTTGTTTTATCTTAGTTAGGGTTTCTATTACTGTGATAAAACACTGTGACCAAAAGCACCAAAATGGAAGTAAAGGGTTGATTTCAGCTTACACTTCCACATCACATCCCATAACTGAGGAGAGTCAGGAGAAGAACTTAAACAGGGCAGGAACCTGGAGACAAGCTAATGCAGAGGCCATGGAGGAGTATTTTTTACTGGCTTGTTACCCATGGCTTGCTTAGCCTGCTTCCTTACAGCACCCAGAACCACCAGTCCAGAGTGGCACTATTCACAGTGATCTGGACCCTCCCACATCAATCATCAATCAAGAAATGTTGCACAGGCTTGTTCACAGGACAATCTCATGGGGGCATTTTCTCAGTTGAGATTCTCCCTTCCAAAATGACTCCAGTTTGTATTAAGCTGACAAAAAAAAAACCTGACCATCATATGCCCATTTGGAAAGACATCCAAATACCCTTTCTCCAAATGTCTTTCTCATCCATTTTCCAACCATATGCCTTACAACTCCCCAACCATCAAACCAATCCATTGGCTATAGTTCATGAATCAGTATAGAAGCACACACATCTGGCCATTTTTCCTTACAGGTAAAAGTACAACTTTGTGTAATGGCTAAATGTATGCCCACTACAAAGATTTTGTGTCACTGGAATCCTTTAAGGTTGTTCCAAAAAGGAGATGTAGTGATTCAACTGTTTGCTACATTTTGGTATATACATGAAGTGTAGAACCACCTGTAAATCAGGCCCTAGTCTTTTCTTCCCCAGTCAACCAATCATAGAGCACACCCTGTGAGACCACAGGTGCAAGCTTGGGTACAGAGGCATTGTAACAGGAATAGGAAACATAGACATTTTAGCCACGTCTTCATGTAGCTTAGTTGTACCCTCAAGACCTGCTTAGGCCTGATCATGTTATTACCATCTCCATTTGATGGTAGATTGCTGCTGTACACATCCAATTTTATGGCTTTGTGGGCCAGATAACAACACACTCATGATGGACAGCTCAAGGTGCATTGCAAATCAGTGGCCCATAATCAAATGCCCAATAGCAGGACAAAACTGTCTTTCAAAGGAAAAGAAGTTATCTGCTGGGCCTCCACTGTAATTCACTTATGAGGGCTTGCCAAAGGCTCTGAACAAAATCCCTACCTGCCACTGACACCTCAAGTACTATTGGATCTGCTAGATCATGTGACCAAAGGGACAGATCAACTCCAACTTGGTATATCAGTATGACACCTTGTGAAAGAGACAAGATGATCAAAATACTTGAAAACATGGTCAGACAATTACTATACCCTTGAGAGCCTTGTCAGCTGGAAGCAAACTGCTTTTGGTAGTCTTTATGAACAGTAGAGAAGGAAAAAATTGGAGAGATCCCTAGTTGCATGCCAGGTGGCAGAAGATACGTTAATATGCTCATGCTAGGAAACCCTATGTGGTACAGCAATTGGAACTAGAATCACTGTCTTAGTGGGTTTATAATGATCACCTATCACTCTTCATGATCTATCCATTTTCTACACAAGCCAAATAAAAGAGTTAAAGAAAGATGTGAAAATCACCATCCCTGCATCTTTCAGGCCCTTAAGGAGTACAATATTGTTAGTTCATTATTTTTTTTTCTGGAAGAGGTAGAGCTAACGGTTTCCATTTAGCCTTACCAATCATAATAGTTATCACTCCACACATAAGGAAAACAGGTCTCTTAGCTCCAGAGCCCATCAAGTTGAATGAAGATTAACCATCACAAATGCCTAAGTGGGAATCAAATTGTTGGACCAAATGATTAGAGTATGCCATTTTATTTGATGACATAGACAATTTTCCAAAGTAGTTTTACCATTTTCAACAGACAACCTAAGGAGCCAAATGACTCCCCATCCTAAACAATTCTTAACAATACTAATTTCACATTCTAGTCATTCTGGTGTATATATTATAGTATTTCATGTTGATGTGTCTATTAGCAACTTCTCTGTTGCTGTGATATAACACTATGAGCAAGACAACTTAGATAAGAAAGAGTTTATTTTGGCCTATGGTTCCAGAGGGTGAGAGTCCATAATGGCAGGAACAGAATGGCAGCAGATACAGCATGGTATCTACAGCAGTAGGAAGCTAAGAGCTCACATCTTGAGCCACAAACACAAAGCAGGAAGAACAAACTTCAAGGAGGGCAAAGCCTTAAGCTCCCAAAGCCCAGCCCCAGGGGCATATTTCCACCAGCAAGGCCACACATCCTAACCCTGCCCAAATAGCCAATGTTCAAGTGCCCCAGACTATGTGATATATTTCTCATTCAATAACCACATTGCTCTCACTGTCCCCTAGAGTCTCATGGCCATATCATAATGCAAAAAAGTACTTAGTTCAACTTTAAAAGTCCCCAGGATAATGGTTACAACACAATATAAAACATAGTCTGATTTAAAAAGTCCTATAGTCTTTAAAAATTCAAATACTTCACAGTTCAGCCTCTTTAAAATAGCCAATGTGGCTCCTGTAAAATAAAAAATAAGTTACAGGGCACAGTCACAACCAAATCAAAGCAAATTCCAACTTTAACAGTGTAAATAATTCAGTGTCCAATGCCTGGGATTCATTCACAATCTTCTGGGCTCCAAAGGTCTTGGACCATCTCACTTTTTTGACTCTGCCATAAACAGCACATGTAGCTTTTTTTAATAAGCTTAGGTAAGTTCCACTCCACACTTGTGGTTAACCCTGGTGGTCATCTCATGGCCATGGCATCTACAGCAATCTGGGGTTTCCACTGCAATTGAGCCTGAACCCACACTAATGTCCTCTCCTAACCTCTCTTCAGGAACTGCAACCCTACCACATGCTACAAAACCTTAGCTTCTTTCCATGACCTCTTCAAGGCTGCAGTTCACACACCACCAAAACCAGTACCATCTGGGAGACCCTTACATATTACCAAGTGTAGCTGCCAGCATGAGATACAGTTTTGGCCAACCTGGGAAACAGTGTTGTATGCTGACCCTGAGGAAATACTTCCCAGAAGATTTCACCTCAGTTATGCTGATCTCTTATTAATCACTGCTGATTTCTCACCCTCAGATAACCAGCATCAATTGTCCTAGTAAATGAAAGGTTTCACTTCAGTGATGGCTGGTTTCTTGCTAATCACACCTGATTCTTCATCCCTAGCTGAACAGAAACCATAGATTGTCAGTTCAAAATATATGAACGTCCCTGATAGAGTCTTTGCTTCCCTCTGAAACTGCACAAGACAGGCCTCCATCATATGCATTTCTTTCAACACTCTTATCTTCTCATCTCCCACAGAACAACCCTTTAAGATCTGAATACTCAATGGCTTTTCTAACCTGAAGTATCAAAGACTTTCATAATCATCCCCAAAACAACATGGTCAGGTCTGTCAAAGCAATAGCCAAGTCTCCGGTTCCAATCAGAAAGCAAAGGCTATTGGTTTGATAGTGATGTATTTATGTAATAAGCTGGCAAAGAGTCAATTGTGCTGATTACTTTTGTCAGCTTATTATATCTACAAAGAGGGAACTTTAACTGAAAGAAGGCCTCCGTTAGATTGGTCTACAGACAAGACATTGTCTTGATTAATGAACATACACAGGCGAGCCCAGCCCACTGCAGGTGGTGCCACCCTTAGGCTGGTTGTCTTTGGGTGTATAAGAAAGGCTAAGCAAACCGTGGCGAGCAAGCCAGTAAGCAGCCTCCCTCCTTGGCCTCTGCTCCAGCTCCTGCCTCCAGATTCCTGCTTGAGTTCCTGCATTGGCCTGCCTCAGCAGTCTGTGACCCAAGATATGTAAGCCAAATAAACAGTTGCCTCTTCAAGTTGTTTTTAGTCATGGTGTTTTATCACAGCAGACATTTTAGCTTTCATTTCCCTGAGAAGCTTTATTGTGGAGCACAGTATCTATTGGCTCTCTGCATTTCTTCCATGTGTGTGAGGCAGTGTATTTTGTCAATGGACTAGCTTTTTTATTTTAAACTGAGTTGTAGGAGTTCTTTATATATTCTACATAAAAGACCTTTGTCAAATGCCTTCTCCTGGTCTGTAATTAGTATTTTTTGGTTCAGAAATATGATCCTTAGATGAACAATCATTCTTACTTTGAAATATTGAAAACATTCCTCCAAAAACAGGAAGAACATAGAGACGTCTGCTAACACTCTATTTAACATTGGATGAGTGACCAGAAAAATAAATATAGGTGTAAAGATTGGAAAAAAAAAGAATGCCATGATTTTCAGATGACTTAATTTTATACCTAGGAATCCTTTTCTAAAGTTCTAGGTAAAATATATTAAATGTCTATAATAATTTATTTCCTTTATGTGGATCATAATGAATGATATTGCTTAATATCAAAACACTTGGGAATTTTATGTTTATAATTTTGTGACCAATTTATAACATGCTGTGCTATGATCAGAGAACATCTTTGACATAATTTGTAACTATTCAAAATTTTTGTGACTAGATTTATGGTAATTATTATTTTCCAAAAATAATTTTAGTGATCTATAGCACTCACAGATTATAGTTATTGAGATTTGTTACTAATTTTGTTCACTTATTCTGAAGCTTTGTTAATTTTACCCATGTGTCTTATCCATTACTGACAAATGCACATTATAGCCTGCCTCTATGATTGTGGTTTTTCCACTTTCCTTCTAATTTCTGTCAATGCTGTCTTTATACATACTGATGTTATGTAATTAGGTGAATATAAATTTAGACTGTTTACATCTTCCAGATAAAATGACCCATATATTCCCAATAAGTCTGTGTATCCTGGGTAATGTTCCTTGCCTTGGATTCTATTGACTGGTACTAATCTATCCTCACCAGCTTTTTGTTTATCTTGTGTTGGTTTGGGTAGAAGAAACAAATGCAATTCACCTTATATGTGGCAAGATCCATAAACTTACAACTTTAACTTTTCCCTTAGCACATCTTTTATACAGCATATTAACTTAACTGAATGGTGGGTGTTTTCTTTTCATATAATGACGGTCTTTGTCTTTCAATTAGGATATTTTGTTTATTTATATTTAATATAATTATCAGTGTTCCATATTCTAATTTCCTTCTTTATTAGATTGCCTATTTATTATTCATTTAATAATGTCTTTGAGATTAAGATGGATTTCCATGACATTATTACATTATAATGTTAGGATACATGTCACTTGCCTAACAATGCTACAAGCTTAGAACAATGTATCTTGGATTACTAGTGTCATATATTTTAATTAAATAATTGCCCTATAAGCTATATATTCAATCACATATTATATAAAATCACATATATATTAAATACAATGTAGATTCTTTTATTATTATGCACAGTTTATCCTCATTTATATCTACCCACATGCCTGATCCTGAGCTTCAAAGAGTTCTCAATTTCTTCTTATTCCTGAATTCTACTTTGCAGCTTTCCAGCATAATACAACCTTGAAGGCTCTATGTGGTGTCTCACAATCTACAGCTTTCAACTTGGCTTATTCCCAGCATGTGGGCCAGATACAAATCCCCAAAGCTCCCAGGTGAGAAGTAACACCCACCGAGGCAGCTTCTCTGGGCTTCCTTTCTCTCTGAAATCTCGGTTTGACTGCCATAGAAGACCCATCCTTCTCTCTGTCTCTCTGTGTGTCTCACTGGTGGGGGCCAGGCACATTGTGTATTTACATGCCCACCAAGGTTCAGAGTCATCCTGCCTGTGTTTGCTCTCAAAATGGAGTCAACAGTTACTTGTAAAACGGAGTCTGTCAGGACAAAGCAGACCCTGAAAAATCACGTTTTACACAATATGGAGTAGCTAAGGACAGGGCTCAGCTTGATCTCAAAAAATAGGATGATAAAAAAATGTCTTTTCTATGTGCTGACAGTGATCTTGTGAAGATTAAAGTTGATACAGATACCAAATTATGTGTTATTTTATTTTATTTCAATGATATCCACTAAAGATAACAAGGAGCACAATTTGAGATACTCCCATACCCTGCTGGGATGCAGGCAGCTTTGGGCATGTCCTGAAAACTGATGAGCTAGGGCTGCCAGGAGCCTATTTACAGAGCTGAGCAGCCTGCTAAGAAATCACTTAGAGTTCTGTCAGTTCCTGGGCTTCTAACATGTGAGGGCATGGCCAGCACACTGAAGGATCTGTATGAAGAAACCTGAGAAGTCCCTCTGAAATATACCTGCCCTCCACAAGAAGAACTCTAGCAGGAGTTTAACCCAATATATGTTTTTCTTGTTGTTATTGAAAAACAAGGACTTTCAATACAACATGATAATGACTCAAATCTGTCAGCCTAATTCCTGGAAATGTCTGAAGTAAAAGTAATCTCTCTCAGAAAAGTGATTCCCATATGGGAGAAAAAAGACAAAAGAGTGAGGAGCTAGGAACACAGTTCAACGCACAGTCCAGCAAATACGTCAACATGCACAGGAAACGTACATGTCAAACGCACATACAATTTCAACTCTCACAACATGCACAGGAAATGTACATGCAGTTTCAACTCTCAGGTCCCCTCATTGTGCCTCCCACATCATCGATGCTTACTTCAATCTTAGTAATTGTCACAGAGTAACTTTTGAGCCCCAACTTTCATTATTTACTCCCCTATTGAACATTAATACTCATCTGTGGCTCACTGTTTCCTACTAAACAAACTTTCAAATGATTGAGTATGCTACTCAAAGCCCATCGTAAGCTATCTTAGGCTGATTTTTTTACTCATAAAGATGATAAGAATGACCTTAAATAAGGTGGAAGGATGATATACTAGCAAGCCTTAAAACAATAAAAATGAATTCTATGATATATTAAAATTAGGTAAAAGCATATTTGAACTCAAGTATAGAACACATTTACTTTCTTCATTTTAGATTTCTGGCTTCAAATATCAATAGTCTATTAACATGGAAAACCACACATCTGGTCATAAATTGTGCTCCTTTTAATTTACAGAAGGCTTTAGCAAAATAATAGTGCCATTATTGTTTCGTCTTTGATACAATTTGTTGTGAAAATGACCTTTTTCTTATTACAGTTCTGTATTTTTTACCTTGAGACTCAAAATTAGATGTGAAATTGCTTCCACCTTAGACAAAGCCCCCTTCATCTTATTATGAGGCCATCGTAAAAAAGTCCCAGTAGTTTAAATGCCATTTGTCACTTTCTCCTGGCCAGGTTCAGATCACCACTTTTAGAAAGATTCTATTTTCTGTTTTATTTGTTTCAATTTGCTTTAGGATTATTGCTTATTCTTGTTGTTATTGTTATTTTAGATACATAAAATCCTTAAAGAAAAATGGGATTTTATAATGTCCCAATGTGACTTCTCTATGCAATTTATGTTATGTTATGCATGCTGTGGAAACTAAGATTCTTTTCACCAAAATCATCCTTTTTAATGGAAGGTATTTGTTGTACTAAACAAAATTCATTATTTTAATCTTTTTAATGCATCTATGAATTTCTAATCAATATGTATTTTCCTGTTACATTAAGCTTGATTGCATACAGAACACATTTCTTTCAGCATCTCATGAAGGATTTTTAAAAGATGCTTACTAATGCTTATAGTTGAAGTAGTGATAATCTGTAAATTCAGCAGCAAGTTCCAATACCCACTCTAAGTTTTGTGTCAGTGAGAATTTCTGTGTCTGTCTGAAGGAAGTTAACTCCATGGAATGGTGGTTTTGCAGAGGAGTTGAACACCACACCAAGTGGAGTAAGGAACTGCAAGGACCAGCAAACTACTTTAACGTATTATCATCATTATTAAACCTTATATTCAATATTGAGTCTATTTTGGTTTTGTTTGATCTGATTAGGTTGGGTTGGGTTGTTTTGTTTTGAGACATGGCCTCACTCTGTAGCCCAGGCTGACCTAAATCTCATTATGTAGCCCAGAATGGTTAAAAATTCACAATGGTCCTCCTACCTCTGCCTATTGACAGCTGGGATTAAAATGTGTCACTCAAACATAGGCACCAGAGTCATCCTTCCTCAGGATGTTCCCAGATTTTAGTTTGGTTGTAATTATGATATGCATTCCTTTCCTTGAAATGGGTCATCCATGTTTTGGGAAATGATGACATGAATATAAAAGAGATAAATGTACAAGTAATGTAATTTCTTTTTAAAAATTTTTAAAGATGTCTTTTTATTTTATACATCTGAGTGTTTTGCCTACATGTACGTGTGTGCACATGTGTATACCTGGCGACAAGGAGGTCAAAAGAGGACATTGGATCCCCTAGAACTGGAGTTACGGATGTCTGTGCACTGTCCCATAGGACCTCAAGTCCTCTGCAAGGGCAGTAAGTGATCTTAGCCACTAAGTCAACACTCCAGTTCCTTTGTATAATGTGATTTCAAGAGTTGAAAAAAGCACAGGGACAAATAGCCAAACTAGTGGAAACACATGAACTATGAACCAATAGCTGA
>CABHPP010121389.1:0-11475 GCA_902168425.1 Peromyscus attwateri
AGCAGCTGACATGGCCACACATGCAGAACCTGCTTCTGCAGCAGCTAACATGGCCACACATACAGAACCTGCTTCTGCAGCAGCTGACACGGCCACACATGCAGGTCCTGCTTCTGCAGCAGCTGACATGGCCACACATGCAGGTTCTGCAGCAGCTGACATGGCCACACATCCAGAACCTGCTTCTGCAGCAGCTGACATAGCTATACAATGCAGATTCTGCTTCTGCAGCCCTGCTACACTGTTTGGAGAGACTCAGAAGGGCAACTTAATCATCACAATATGAGGGCTTATACTTACAAACACAGGCTGGGTCAGCTGTCATTTTGTGTATCTATCACAGAATACTATGGCCTGGTGGTTGTCTTAGTCACTGGTCTATTGCTGTGAAAAGACATCATGACCAAGGCAACTCTTACATTAAAAAAAAAAAAAAAGTTTTAACTGAGGTCTTGATTACATCTTGTGAGTGTTAGTCCATGATCAACAAGGCAGGAAGAAGACAGGTATGGAGGCACGGTACTGGGGCAGTAGCTGAGGGCTTTACATCCTGATCTCCAGGCAGCAGGCAGAGACAGAGTGAGTGAGACCGGGCCTGGTGTGGGCTTTTGAAACTTCAGTGTCCACCTCCAATGACACACCTCCTCCAACAGGGCCACACCTCCTAATCCTTCCTAACAGTTTATCAACTGGGACCAAGTATTCAAACATATGAGAGCCCATGGGGAGGGGTGAGCATTCTCATTCAAATCACTACACTGGGTAACTGACAAAGAATAGAGATCGATTTCTCATAGTTCTGGAGGCTGAAAGGCCCAAGGTAAAGCTTGTCACATATGGAAAAAGGAACAGGGTAGGACTAAGTTCCCCTGACCCTTCCATCAGACACTAAGCCATTCAAAAGGCAGGACTCCTAAGTTCTCAGGTCCCAATCAGTTCTCCAAAGGTCCCATCCCCTGCTACTGCTACAATAGTAGTTGTGTTGCAATCTGTGATTTGAGGGAATTTAAGGACAGTAGTTTTAACAGAATCTCAAAAAGAAAAATCTCTGTAAGTATAAGGAAACAAATTATTAAGTCCAGCCCCAGAATGAAAGTAAACTTTACCCTCTCTACTCCCCCATGCCAAAATATATAAGATGGAACACTCTAGAAAGAGCATACATGTTCAAAGAACACAGGACTCCCAGTCTCTATCCATGGGCCTCTATTGCAGCCCATGAAGCCTAAAAAAGAACACTACCTGTGCACAGCACTTGATAGGGATGCAAGCTGTGTGTGATCGACATGCCTGCTGCCAATACTTGGGAAGCTGAGCAAACAGATGAAAAGTTTGACATTTGGAGCCATCTTGGGATAAGAGAATGACTATGTCAAAAAAGAAAAGGAAGTAATAGAAGGATAAGGAAGACAAGAGGAGAGAGGAGAAAGGAGGAGAGGGGGAGAAGAGGACCAGAAAGTGGGGGAGGGGAAGGAAGAGGAAAGAAGAGGATGGAGAAAGAGGGGGGGAGGTAAAGATAAAAATTTCTTTAGTTAAACAACACTTCTCAGACTCTATTAACAGGAGGGGAGTGGAGAAAGGAAAAATCTGCTGTAAAATTCACCATGTTCCCAGCAACTATTTTTGCTTGGTTAATATAAGTAATTTACTTCAGGTAAAAATCCATCTTTTCCACAGACACAGAATGTGTTAAGTATATCCAAGGCTTTGTGCTATTTTTGTGGTATGCCAAATTCCTTCTGGAAGAAAAATCTAGGGGAGGTTGTATATCCTGATCATTGACTGGTCTAATAATTATTTTGTCCTGAAAAGATGAGATTTTTAAAAATCATTTAGCAGCCTGGGTGGTTTTATTACGGCATGGTAGCCCTATACATCTGTAAATCAATAAATTGATTTTAATTTATTTTAATAGATACAGGAGGATCATTGTTGCAAGCACATATGTTTTAAATATCTTTTGAAATAAAACTAAAGCAATTAAAACAGATACTTTCTTTCTAATATAAAGTCTTATATAGGTGCTAAAATTTTCTGTTTGGGGGCCTGGAGTTGGTTCAGCAGTTAAGATTGCACACTACTCTTGAAGAGGACCCAGGTCCAATTCTTAGCACCCACATGGTGACTAACAACCTCATGTAACTTCAGCTCCAGGGGATCTAATGCCCTCTTCTGGCCTCCAGATGTACTACACCCACATTCACATATCCACACACAGACAGGAACATATAAATAATTTTTAAAGAAAAAAAAGTAATTCTGAAACAATATAGAAAAGTAAGGAACCAAATTTTGTGTACAAAA
This sequence comes from Peromyscus attwateri, assembly GCA_902168425.1. Taxonomy (NCBI): domain Eukaryota; kingdom Metazoa; phylum Chordata; class Mammalia; order Rodentia; family Cricetidae; genus Peromyscus; species Peromyscus attwateri. The sequence goes on from CABHPP010121389.1 coordinate 2,305, forward strand.
TGGTTATCAAGATAAAACGAAATGGTATGAAATTCAAATGAAAATGGCTACAAAAATTATATATACTACAGAAGACACAAGGAACTGCTTTTTTACTGTTCACCATTTCTCTGTTTACCAATTTTCTTGTCATAAGATTTTTTTGTCACTTTCATAATAATTCAGAGGTGTTTAAACAAACAACCGTGTTGAGCAGAGAGAGTAATTTTTTTTTCTTTAGACAATAAGTCAAACAACAACTCCCAAACAGTTTCTCTGTGCCAGACCCTAAACACTTCGTGGATAGAATTTTCAAAAGAAAAATTCTTAGCTCTCTTTTATAGATGAGAACAGGGACTCAAGAGTAGGCTGCAAAAATACCAAAATAAAAGGCAACAGCAGACATGGCTGCTTCATTTGTCTGCATGTTTGGTAACATCTCCCACTGACTTGTATGTTTGAAGACTTGGCTCCCAGCCAGTGCTGCTGTCTTGGGAGGTTATACCTTTGGAGGAGATGGGGCCCAGCTAACAGAAGTGGAACTATGGAGGACAGGCTTAAGAGTTGTATGCCTGCCCAGCTTCCTGCATGCTCTCCAGTTCTGGTCCACTGAGATGTGAAGAACAGCTGCCACATGCTCCTGCCAGTACGGAGTGTACCAGCATGCCTCCTCTACTATGATGAACAGTATCCCTTCAAGCCAGGAACTAAAATAAACCTGTCCTCCCTTAAATTACTTCTTCTCAAATACTTCATCACAGTGACAAGGGAAGATAACCAATACAGATGCACGACCATGCAGGGAACACCAATGGGTTTTCTTTATAAGGTCCGTGTTCCTTAGAGAACATCAAGGGTCCTGAATAAGGTGGGGAGAAGCAGCTGAGAGGTGTGAACACTTTAACCTTAGTGCTACTTGTGCTAAGAGAGATTAAAGAAGAGCCATTAAAACCTGCCACTGAAGGAACAAGCCAATGACTGGCATTGCAATACACTTCTGTGACCTCATGAGCTTTCTGGTCTCATGAAGAATGGGAAGGGGAAATAGAGTCAAGAGCAATGGATCCCTCACATGCCCCAGGTGGTCAGCAGCCTTCTGGAAGGACAAACTGTTTTCTATACCTATATCTAACAGGCTCATCAGAATTTTTTTAATTTCTTCCTAAAGAATGGTTTGTGCAAGGCCAAAACTATGCCCACATTTACATAATATAATACCAAATACATCACTTTGTTCAAACATCAGTGCAGGACAACACAATGGTGGGAAGTACTGCCATCCTGCATTCTGGTTTCTCACTGTAAGTAAAGTTCAGAGTGTGTCTATAAGAGGCAGCAAGCATCAGAGAGATCTCCCTTAGGGGAGGAGACTGCCATCACCCATTCACCTGTCAATTAGTGTGTGTGTGCACACATGTGTGCATACATGCATTAAAGAGCAGATTCCATTGTGCAGAGCCCTGTCCTTCATGCCTTCTCTTTGCAAGAATGAAAAATGATGAGAGCTTGAGACATCTGATGCTCAGCAGCCATGCTACCATATCTGCCCTGTGATTCTTGTGAGAAGAAAAAACAAGGAGCACACAATCAAAACTGTGAGTGTTTTGTGTGTTTCAATGTTCGTGTGTTTGTAAACATGTGTGTGCAAGTGTGTATGCACATATGTGATGTGTGGAGGCCAAAGGTGGATATCCATCATGTGTCTTCCTTGGTTTTTGAAATGGGGTTTTTCACTGAGCCAAGAGCTCACCCATTCAGGAACAGGAACTGGCCAGGGAGCTCCATGGATCCTCCTTTCTCCAGCTCCACAGCACTGGGAGAACAGATAGATGCATACCACCACAGTTAGCTTTTCCACACGAGTGCTTGGGATCCAGACTCCGGTCCACATGCTTGTGTATCCGGCTCTTTGCTGACTGAGCCATCGCACCCACCTCTCAGCGAGTACCCTTTACCAGGATAGCTACTTCCTTGACAGTGCACTGTTTGAGAACCAAAGGAAATTTCATACAAACTTCCTCCAGGCCTCACCCTACGACAGTGACCCTGAAGCACTGTAGCTGCTAGGATGAACTTCCATTTATGTTTGAGAAACAGTTCCTCTTTTTATATAGTTTCCCAACTTTGATCAAGTGCACATGTGGGATTTTTTTTTTTAACTGTTATACAGTTCATGTAGAAGTCCCCGCTCTCTGACTTGGGTGTAGCACGAAACTTAAAAGGTCTTATTAGTAAAACAAACCCAGAGCCAGATATTGGGGTGAATGCTGGAAGATCAGAGAAGCAGAACAAGCCACAGTTTCCTCACCTCGCCAATTCCTCAGCTGATCCTGTTTCCTCAGACTGGATACCTCTCAGCTGAACTGTGCTGCTCAAAAGCCTAAAAGCTTAACCAGGCTCTAGTTCCTGGTCCTCACGCCTTAAATACGTTTCTGCTTCCTGCCATTACTTCCTGGGATTAAAGGCGTGAGTCACCATGCCTGGCCGTTTCCAATGTGGCCTTAAACTCACAGAGATCCAGGCGGATCTCTGCCTCTGGAATGCTAGGATTAAAGGCGTGTGTGCCACCATTTTCTGGCCTCTATATCTAGTGGCTGTTCTGTTCTCTGACCCCAGATAAGTTTATTATGGTGCACAATATTTTGGGGAACACTATACCACCACACTTGGGGACCAATAGGCAGTGCACACTACCAGCTTCATTTACTGCTCCAGCTGTCAACATCATTAATCATACATTTCAGATTGATTCTGTCAGAGAGGTTTGCACTTCTTCTCCCACTCCAGGCCCCTTGTCTCCCTTGCAACTGCCAAATGGTAGCATTTGAAGCATGAGGGGTCCAAGCTCACACCTAGGAGTGGGCAACATGATAAAAAGGCAAAACATGCCCAAGCTCAGAGAATGCCTCCTCAGACTCTTAAAGATCTTTCAAATAGCTTCTCTCTCCACAGTTCAAGTTCTTGTCATGGATTTAGTAAGAGTTATTCTAGAGGTCAATGGGAAAGAGCATGGGTGACATTTCTGCAGTCACATCTAGCCACATGTGATGCTGCCTTTCCTTAATGATCCTGTCCTTGGGAAAAAGAACACAACCTTGTGGGTGTTTACTAAGAATCTGACTCTACACTCTTTACATTCTTAACTCACAGCTCTGACAGGCTATGGTAGAAATCAAACACTAAACAGTAGTTTAGGTTTTAAGGTTCAACATTTGTTTCATCATGGCTGACTGGTTGGCTCACGGTTCATAGGTTCTTTAACTTCAGCATTTGGCAGACAGTCATGTGAGCAGACAGTCATGTGAGGTGTTCACTTCATCTGTTTGTATACTCTCACCAAGTACCTCAAACTCCAAAGATCCTTTAGAAAACATGTGCACGCAAAAATGTGTTTTCGAAACTATAGATGTCGAAGTTAAATTGGCTCATGTTGAATGTTTTATTTTTCTTAGAGATGAATAAAAACCTTATAACATATATATTTACATATATTTGCCATATCATATATATGATATATGACAATAATAGTTTTCAAGAGTCAATTATTAACTAAGGTAAACATCAAAACCCTTTTACTTTACTTTCAGGGTAATGAGGTCATAGTGACAGGTACCCTGGTGGTGTCTATAGGGATCAATGTCTCACTCATCTTTAAGCCGCCACCCACTGAGCTGGCACTTTTACTTAGCTGTCCATGAGTAAGTGCATGATTCAATAGCAAGAGCCAGAAAATGCATATTTTCTCTGCAAGAAACATCTCCAGCTGTTAGATTACTCAAAACCAGCAAAGTACATAGACAAAGACATAGATCAACAATGTTCTCCCATTTCCCCAGATCCCTTAGTACCTCTTTTAATGGAAAGTCACATATAGTTGTAAACTATGCTTACAAGATTTTGTCCATCTTCTCCCAAATATTTGTGTTCTTCGTTCTTGGATCAGTCTTATCTTTTGCATATACAATAATATCTAAACTCTACATAGGTAGGGTACTTCCTTACCTAGGATGGGGCAATGGTTTAATTTTACAGATAAGTTAACTCAGTCCCTGAAAAGTCATAGCACTTGCCCAAGGTCACATGAGGACCTTCTCAGAGAGGTACTTGAGACTTAACTCTTGTGAGTCCAGCAACTTGGAGCTTAATTAAGAAGTGAAACAGTCATACTCATAATATTCACATCAACTGCTACTAGAAATCTATTTTCTAGACAAATCGGGCCTTAAAATCCTATTACCTTAAGATTTAATCGAAAGAAAATGTCCTCACACTAATTAGATTATATATACCTTATTAAGAAATGACACTTAGCAGGTCTACCATGCAAAGTGAGACACATTAGTTAAAGTAATGAGAGGATATCTCTGGGAGCATGGAGGTGTAAATGGAAAAATGAGCCACCACTCAACACCAGCTTCCCACGCTGTGTAAATTTACCATGTCCAGCAAATCCCATTGTAAGGTGTTTTAAAAGGACACATCTCATCCTCAGTTTAGACTTTATATGTTGCAAGCATGCAGGTGAGAAAGAAGTTGAGGGGCTGGAGAGATATTTCAGTCAGTAAGTACCTACTTCACAAACATGGAGACCTATTTGACTTCCCCAGTATCCATGTGGAAAGTCTTTCATGGTGCCATACACCTGTAATCCCAGAGATGACCCCTGGAACTCAGTGGAGTAAGTCCAGATGAACTGGCATGGTCCAGGCTCAGTAAGAGACCCTGTCTCAAAAATGAAGGAGGAAGGTGATTGAAGAAGACACCTGGTGTCAACCTCTGGCCTCCACTTGCATATGCACACACATGTACACACATGTACACACATGCTATCACCTGCACACACACACACACACACACACACACACACACGCACACACACACACACACACTACCACCACCACCACCACCATCACCCACACAGGAAATGGTTTGCATATTAATATCAGAAAAAAAGTAAATTTTGAATCAACACATTACACAAAAGAGGGAATATTTATGTAGATAAAAAGTAGAATGTGTAACAATGGAAGTTTAAAAACAATATTTAAGAAATAGAAGCCAGATGTAGTGGTGCACAACTGTAATCAGCACACAGGAGGCAGAAGCAGGTGGGTCTTGTCAAGTCTGCGACAAACCTGGTCGACATAGAGAATGACAGAGCAGGAACAACTACATATTAAAACTCTGCCTCAAGAAAAGGAAAGGAAGGAAGGAAGGAAGGGAGGGAGGAAGGAAGGAAGGAAGGAAGGAAGGAAGGAAGGAAGGAAGGAAGGAAGGAAGGAAGGAAGGGGAAAGAAAAATGAGAAATTTAAATTTTTTACCTATAGACATTTTAACTTACAAAGCTCAATCTTTCAAAATTTCCAAACATAAGCTAAGCCTACTGCTACAAGCCTCGATCCCAGCACACAGGAAGGTGAAGAAAAGGATCAAGGATGAGAGAGAAGCCTGGGCCACATAGAAAGCTACTGCCCACACCCCCATCCCCCAAATGCCCCCAATAAGGAAAGCCTACAACTTAAGTAAATACAGTAATCCTGTGATTAGACAGCCAAGAATAACCACAGAATGGCCAATAGCACATTCTATGCGCATGCACAGTAAGATCTATTATGAATTTTGTTAAAATCTATTCATATGAGGTCAAATGAAAAATGCCTCAAAATATGAAAACTAGGAAACCTTGAGGATATTTTCTGTCAGTGATTCAAGCAACAAAAATGGGAAAGGGCCAGAGAAAGTTAAAGAATTATAGAAATAAAAAAGGATAGACAATTTTGTTTTCATAATAGTAGTCAAGAGATATTCATGTATTTACTGAGGCAATGCAGTTAAAAAAAAAAAACAAGCTCTTGTCAGGAATATGTACAGTAAAGAGAAAACCTGAGATCTGAATACAAAATGAGGCTGGGGACACAGAACTGTAGACTTCGTGCTGCAGACTACTGCCTCGCTAGAAAAGAAGATAAATGGGGCCGGTGGCCTGAAATTTGATAGAGAGAGCTGAAGAATAAGAATGAGGAAAGAGGAAGTAGCTACAGAAGACGGATAGCAGAGCGAAAAGAATAGGCTGAAACGCTTCCCCTCCATTTCCAATGAAAAGCCTTTGGTAATGAGGGTAGAAAGAGTGCCTTCGTTTCAACCCCTTTCCAGTAAGGACAGATATTCAATTCAGACTGACCCACAGGTCAAGAGAAATGGTAAAATCCTTAAAGCATTACTATTCAGTTCAGCATCGTGATTAAAATGTTTGACATCAAAACTATACTTTAGAATATTCAGCATGTTTGGAGAGTTAAAAGAAAAAAATCAATACACGTTCAGAAATGAAAACAGTAATTTTATGTATATGAAATTCTTCTGAATATTTAAATTATTTAGATTATAATCCCATAAGAGATCAACTGAGTATATTAGATCTAACTGGCTGAAGTCTATGTAACCCAGTCCTCAGTTTACCTGCCCCTGAAGTAAAGAGAAATAACTACATGTAGCTGGAGAGCTTCTCTCCAGCTCCCAAGTCCTGCCAGTCTCCAGCTACAAAGTCCCGCCAGTCCCGGAGCCCACCTACAAAATAAACACACAGACTCTTATATTATTTAAACTGCTTGGCCATTAGCTCAGGCCTATCATTGTCTAGCTCTTACTCTTATATTTAGCCCATTTCTATTAATCTATACTTTGCCACGTGGCTCATGGCTTACTGGTACCTTACATCTTGCTTGTCCTGGTGGCGGCTCCAGGCAGTCTCTCCTCCACCTTCCTGTTCCCTCAATTCCCCTCTCTGTTAGTCCCGCCTATACTTCCTGTCTGGCTACTGGCCAATCAGTGCTTTATTAACATATTTGTCATACAGAACATCCCACAGTAACTACATGATCTGAAATTCCCTTCTAGCTTTGTAGTCCACAGACTTGGGGGGGGGGGGGCAGAGATACATGTATAAATAACAACCCTAAACACAACAAAGAGTGCCATTTCCTTTCTTTCTCTAAACACCACCAAGGGTCTAGTCACTGCAGGATCTGTCTCAAGTGTGACTCTGCAATTTTATCTTCACTACAGTCCTTTCCAGCCTCTATCACACTCTTCCCACGTTCATGAAGGAAACCAAGGCTCTCGACATGTCTGCTCCTTCGAAAGAACTCACAGGCCCAGGAGCCGTTAGCGGCACATGGTAAGCTTTGCAAAGCCACCGGGGCCCTGCTCTCAGCCAATTGGTGACTGCACCTGCAGGACTTCACCATGTGCTGCTGCTCCTTTTGTTTCCCTGGTTCCCAGGGTCTGCTGCATGGGACTTGATGTCCCCCAGCCTCTCTTCAGCATTGTTGGGGCACATGAATCTGAAAATGTCTCCTGTTGAGATGCTGTGGAATCAGCTCATCTCCAGGGGCTCCTCTTGAGGGTTTTCCCTCACAGCTGCTAGAACTGTTCCTCAAGAAAAGTTGGAGAAGGAGTGGATCTGATCAAAATAAATTATACATGATGATGAAATTCTCAAAGAATAAATGGAAAACTATGTGTAAAAATAAAATAATGGGGCTCATGATTTTCCAAATATCTTCTTCAGACTGCTGAGGGCAAAATAATATGAACACAAAATTGACATTTTATAGGATAACAGACTTCTATATTCTTGTGTGTGTGTGTGTGTGTGTGTGTGTGTGTGTGCGTGCGCGCGCACGCGCGCGCATGTGTATATGTGTGTGTGTGTGTGTATTTACTTACATAGTATTTATCGGGTTCCTTTAATATAGATTTCAAAAACACTTTTCTCATGCTGATGTGTGCTGTGCAGACCTTTCCAGTGATAGAAACATTTTTATTCGTAGAACATAAAACACAAAGATTTACTCAATGGATAGAGTGCTTGCTGCACAAGTGTGAGGACCTGAGTTAGGATTACCCAGCAGGCCCATAAAACCCAAACCTGGGTGAGTTTGTTTGTATCCCTAGTGCTCATACAAGGAGAGAAGAGAATTCCTGGGGCTTGCTGGCCAGCTAGCCTGGACCAGTCTGTGAGCTCCAAGTTCAATGTGAGAGAACCTGTCTCAAAAAACTAGGTAGAGCAATGGAAAAAGACATTCAACATGAACCTCTGTCCTCCATATACATGGTGCACACATGCCTTGGCATACACCAGCATGAACACATGCACACACACACACACACACACACACACAAACATATGCACATGTGCATACACACACAAGCACACACATGTATACACAAAAGAGGTGTACCAGAATTTGTAAAGCACACCTGCTCACACACATACACATACACATGTGCACACACACACACAAGCACACACATGTACACACAAAAGAAAAGTATCAGAATTTGTAAAGCACTGAATTATCTGATATTTATTCATATAGGGAATATTGTCATTGACATCTTCATGAAAATTGATAAGTTGTTTAAATGGAGGCTACCAGTTGGGTATGGTATATCAGGAATCAATTCTATAAATGGAGTTCCTGTCCTACTGTTTGTAACAAGAGACGAACCATATATAGCAGTAGCCTACACCTTCAATATCTGGACTATGGAAGATGGCTGAGTTCAGTCTGGCCTATTTGCTTCTTCCTTTCTGATATAAACTGTAATAGAGTGAGTCCAATTGTGTGTGCACAGGCCACATAAGCATCAGAAACTCCATCATGTTTGAACCACTGAAGCGTAGGTCAGATTAAGTCAGTTTCTAGATTCAGTTTCAAACTGCTTCCTCATCAAAATGAGACAGGGGCCTTTTACCTACAGAACCAGGTAAGGCTCAGCTCTTCGGGGTACGATGGAATGAAAGCTTGCCCTCTCCCTTTACAGCTCAGGGCTATTTATCATAATGTGGGCTGCTTCGCACCACGAAGCACATCATCCTGGGCTCATTCATAATGCTGGAGTAACAGCAGTGATCAAGCAACCCTCAGCAGACCACACCAAAACCTACAAATCACAGTGGCAACTGTAAACGAAACAAGCCAGAGAAAGCCGATTGAAATGCAACTGGACACTTTCCCAAAGCAAACCACATTTGATGAAATGGTTATATAGGGGCTGAGGAGGTGGCTCAGCAGCTAAGAGCCCTTGCTCTGCAAACACGAGGACCTGAGTTCGAATCGCCAGCATCAATATCAAAAGCCAAGCATCGCATTGTAATGTAGAAACAGGTAGATTCCCAGAACTCAC
>CABHPP010121391.1:0-22121 GCA_902168425.1 Peromyscus attwateri
GTATCCTTTTTAGTGGAGACAAGGAGTCACTAAGTGACTCAAGTTGGTACAAGCAGGTGTGGGATCAAGTTCACTGTAGTGCACTATCAGAGACAAAGTCATTATCATGGAGAGGTCAGAGGCATAGGGCCACCTTCAAACTCTACACATGCAGTTCATTTCTCGAGGTCCAAGGACAGTCTTCCTATTTATCTGAAAGTGATGTGGGGGGGGGGGTGTACACATGTGTGTGCATTTGTGGTGCACCTGTGCATGTGTGGTGGATGTGTTTGGATGCAAGATCCCACTCTATAGCTCTAGCTGGCCTGGAACTCAGTATATAGACCAAATTGGCCTAAAACTCACAGAAATCTGCCTCTGCCTTCCTTGTGCTGGCATTGAAGGTGCACAGCACCCTGCCAGCCCTGTTCACATTCTAGATCGGAAGCACAAAGGCTCATCGTGCCTACTGCCCTATGCTGAGGTCTAACTTCATGGACCACTGAATATTTGTCTGTTACCTTGAGTTGCTCAGGCAGAGGATGTCAAAAGGAGGAGAGTTGGGGGAAAGAGAAAGGGCCAAAGCAGAGGTTCTCAAACTTTGAGCCTTTTCACAAGGGTCACCTAAGACCATCAGAAAACACAGATATTTATGATTCATAACAGCAGCAAAATTAGTTATGGTGTAGCAGTGAAATAACTTTATGATTGGGTGTCACCACCACTTGAGGAACTGTGTTCAAGTGTGAAGCACTGGGATGGTTGAGAACCACTGATCCAGGACACACTGGAGGACCTTGGTGTGCTGGCTGGTAGTCCTGTGACCTTGGGCCGGTGACTTCAGTTGCTAATGTTCCTGGTTATGTCTCAACTGCAAAGGAAACAAGAGCGTGGCTGTTGGTTCTCCTAGGCAACTTGAGCTCTGCTGTCACAAGATATTTGTTTATGTATTGATTGATTTTATTTGTGAGGGTTTGGGATTTTGGGTTGATTGGTTGCTTGGTTTGAATTGTCGGGGTTTTTTGTTTGTTTTGTTTTTGAGACAGGGATTCTATGTGTAGCTCTGATTGTCCTAGAACTCATTCTGCAGAACTCAGTCTGACCTTGAACTCATAGAAATCCTCCTGCCTCTCCCTTCCGAGTGCTGGGATTAAAGGCATGTGCCACCATTACCTGGTGGTTTAATTTGTTTTTTAAGATGAGGAATCGGGGGATGGAAAGATGGTGCAGTGGTTAAGAGCACTGGCTGCTCTTCCAGAAGACGTGGGTTCAATTCTGTAATCCACTTGCAGGGGATCTGACACCCTCACACAAACAAATGTACACACAAGTAAATTAAAAAATATATATTAAAAAAAAAAAGACAAGGAATCATGTAGTCCAGGCTATCCCTGAACTCTCTGTTGCTGAGGATGACCTCAAATTCTTAACCCACCCACCTGTGGCTCCTGAGTGCTAAATTCACAAGCCCTGGCCTTGCCTGACATTCACACCAAGCCTGCCTTGATCTTGAGAGTCACTGTTCCCGTGTAACTCAGGGGAGTGAGAAGTCCATGATTCTCCCACATTTGCCTCCCGAAACTCCCAGACTCACAGGTAGTACCATCGCCACTGTCAGCAGCGGCGTTTTGATGAGACAGTTTTTCTGTAGCTAAATCTGTTAGAGGCAAATCACACGATGTGCTGACTAGTCATGACTACATTTCTTTGTTAATATCTTTTCATCCTCTTAAAACTTCCAACTTTTCTCCACCCCTCAGGTCTCAGCTACCCTCTTAGCTGATCAATCAGCGTCATCCTTCCCTTGAGAACTAACTGTCCATGGTTGCCACTAACTCTATGTTACCATAAAATTAGCTCTATTAGGGACTCACAGCTGGATGAGGATGCCAAGGTGGTTCAGGGTGGGGGTTGCGGGTAAAGGTGCTTGCTGCCAAGCATGATAGCCTGAATTCAATACCAAGAACCCACAAAGTAAAAGAAAAAAAATTCAGGAAGTTTCCCTATTACCCTCACAAGCAAGCTTTGGCATTTTCAGACTCACACACACACACACACACACACACACACACACACACACACACACAGAGGTATAAGTGTTTACCTGCGTATATGTTTGTGCATCACATGTGTGCAGTGCCTGAAGAGCCCAGAAGAGGGCCTTGGATCCTCCGGAACTGAAGTTACAGATAGTTATGACCAGTCATGTGGGTGCTGGAAATCGATCCTAGGTCCTCTGGAAGAGCATGCAATACCATTTTTCCCCACTGAACCATCTGCCTAACACACACACACACACACACACACACACACACACACACACAAGATTCAATTCACAGCTGGGTATGGCATTGCATGCCTGTAATGCCAACACTCAGCGAGCATAGTCAGGAAGATCAGGAGCTGCCAGACCACTCCACTGCTGTGTGTAGTTGGACATGCATCTGAGGCTGATACGGTGGCCAAGCAACTTGTTTGTGTAAAGGAGGAAACGCAACAAGCAAGGTAGATGCATCCTCCATCTTAGTCTCTAATCTGGCAAGTAAATTAGATAAATGAGAGGATGAGAGGGGGTGGTAAAATGACAGAAGAAACTCTTCAGGTGTGACCTGTAAAAGAATAAAGGAGCCGGGCGGTGGTGGTGGTGGCGCACACCTTTAATCCCAGCACTCGGGAGGCAGAGGCAGGCGGATCTCTGTGAGTTTGAGACCAACCAGGTCTACAGAGTGAGATCCAGGACAGCCAGGGCTGTTACAGAGAAGCCCTGTTTTAACTCCCTCCTCTCAAAGGAAGAGAGGGAGGGAGGGAGGGAGGGAAAACCTGCAATCTGACATGCACATGGGAGCATTAACCACAGTCCAGTACAAGATCCAGTACATGAGGGCGATCCAGAAACACTCAGAACTTGAAGTGCTGAAACTGAGGAAATCTTGAAGACGCAGTGGAAGAAGCTATTACAGAGTGGCTTGTGAGGCTGGGGACATGGGAATGGGTGGGATCAGTCTGACTGCTGTGGAGGCAGGAAAACCGAGTTCTGTGTAACTCGCCATCCCTCCTTAAGGCAAAAGTTCCATAACCTGGGACAGTAGGAGACAAGTCAGTCCCTGATGGACTGGCTAGTCAGAGCCTGGGGAACACTCGGTTATCTCTGGCTGAAGTTCCCATGAATCTCCAGGACTGAAGGACCACAGAGAAGGGGCGGGTGCTGTTGAGGGAACTGGGAGTAAGAGAAGGTGTGTCTGAGCCCCAGCTCACCAGGCAAAACAGAACTGTGGTCACAGAGGAGTTCAGAAAAAGAGTGATTCAAACAGGCCGGGCGGTGGTGGCGCACGCCTTTAATCCCAGCACTCGGGAGGCAGAGCCAGGCGGATCTCTGTGAGTTCGAGGCCAGCCTGGTCTCCAAAGCGAGTTCCAGGAAAGGCGCAAAGCTACACAGAGAAACCTTGTCTCGAAAAACAAAACAAAACAAAACAAAACAAAAAAAAAGAGTGATTCAAACAGAACACTTTGTGGCTTTACTGAGTCCCGTGATGGGAAAGGATCTTTATGAAGTAGGAGAGGCTCTGGCAAATTAGAACGATCTAGACCAGCACGTGAATGAGTCTTCAAGGTGCTAAAGCAGGTGAGGGAGATGAGGAGAACGACGGCCTCCTGTCTTCGGCACCGAAGGCAAGATTTATATGGAGCTCCTCGAGAAATGCTTATAGAAAGCCAACTTCTGTGCTGTGGGTCTTTAAACGGTCTTAGAACCCGACCAGCAGTTCACCAAAGGGTTAGAAGAAATGGAAGACAGGGAGGTAGAGGTGGTCCCCACAATGCCTCCTGTGGAAGAAGAAGAAGGTGTCCCAGGGTGGAAGCCGCCCAAGCTGCTTCTCTGACAGGGTGACCAAAGTTGCCTACAAGTGGGGGCTGGAGAGATGACGTGTTGCCCTTGAAGAAGTTGCAGGTTCGGTTCCCAACACCCACAGGGGGGCTCACAACCATCCAACTGGAGAGTCCCAGGGGATCCTATGTCCTCTTCTGACCACCACAGGCACCAGAAGTGCACATGATGCACAGACATACATGCAGATGAAACACTCATACACGTAAAAAAAAAAATAATATATAATTGAATGAATACTGCGAATGTAATCTATGAATACCACAAATGTGATTAATATCATGAGTGTAATTAATTAATATCATGAGTGTAATTTAAAAAATAATAAATAAATAAAGTGAAACTAAAAAGAAAAAGAAAAAAATAAATAAATAAACAAATAAATAAATCTAAACAAAACAAAAACAACTGTCTAGTCACCCTTGTGCTCCTAACACTCAGGAGGCAGAGGTGGGAGGACTATACTTAATAGTGACTTCCACTCAGCAAGTTCCAAGAAAGCAGAGCTACACAGCTAGACTGCACACACACACACACACACACACAACTAGAGATAGAAGGCATGGGCGTATTTTGGCTGGGACTTTGGGTCCAAAGGCAACTGGGGTCTTGAGTCCTCGGAATCTTTTCACCCAGGAAGAAAGGGTCAATGCAGAAAACACAGAGTCCAAAAAGTAAAAGCCCAACCTACTGGCTCTTGCCAAAGAAGCAGGAAAAAGGCACTTCTGAAAGACAGGACATTCAGAAGTAAGACAGGAGATTCAGGTAATAGCTGTTTCGGTCATGCCAAGCACCACAGGGAAGCTGGCACCATGTCCCGAGTGGAGGGCAAGGCCGCTGTTCCACAGTGGGGGAGAGGGGTCAGAGAGGATTCCCTCAAGGTGGTGTGGGAGGATGTCAAATAAGGACCGGTATTTTCTCCCCTCTGGAGAGTAACATGACCCTTCTCAGGTCAACAGAGACATCCTGGAGTCCTACTTAGGTGCTGTCTGGCAGATACAGTGTTCCTCCTTCCCACATTGGGTAAGTCCGGGGAAGGCCCTGCAGAGACTTGGGACCTTTCCCAGGACCCAGGAGTAAAAGATCATCACTGCAGGGTCTTTTCAGACTGTGAGAGAAGAGAAGGCAGAGCCTCCATTGATAGTGAGGACTCTGGCCCAGGGGCCAGCAGAGACTTCCCCAGAGCACTGAAGTAAGACAGGGAGTCTCCAAACAGCATGATAACCAATCCCTCTCCAACCCGAACACCATCGAGGTCTTAAAACCAATGAGCATACCTGAGGCTATGGGCTTCCGCCTATGATTCCAGCTATGTGGAGGCAGAGGCAGGAGGATTGCTGGGAGTTGGGGGGCTTCATAGTGTGTTCCTGGACAGCCACAGAAGTGCAGCAATAATTTGTCTCAAAAGCCCAAGTAAATAAATACATGAAGACATCTTAAAAATCAGTAAAAAAATTCCTCAATTCATCTGAGGATGAGAGCATTACTCTGCTACGAATGAATGAAAGAAAGGAAGGAAGGAAGGAAGGAAGGAAGGAAGGAAGGAAGGAAGGAAGGAAGGAAGAGAGAAAAAAACTATAAACTAAGAATCCTCATAAAAATAAACATGAAAATTCTCACCAAACAACCATCAAATGGTCCAAAAAATTCTATTAACACACAGAACTCAATAATATATATTTTAATAAAGACACACAGATATATGAGTAACTGCATTTTTACACAACCATGCAAGGCAGGTTCAGCATTTGAAAATCGATAACATACTACATTAACAGGCTAAACAAAGAAAAACATCAAATGAAATATGAAAAAAATGCAATACCTACTCACGATTTTTAAAACTTTTAGAAAAACAAGATCCCATTGCTCATTTTGGTGGCACCTTCCCTTGATCCCAATTCTCAGGAGGCAGAGGCAGGCAGATGTCTTGTTTGAGGCCAGCCCAGTTTACATAGCAAGTTCCAGACCATTCAGGGCAACATAGTGAGACCCTGTTTCAATAAATAAATTAATTAAGTTAAAACTTCCAGGAAAGTGATATAGAGACTATTGGTGACTCAGGCTGCCAGGCCTGATGACTTGAGATTAATCCCTGGAGGCCACATAGTGGAGGGTGAGAACTGAGTTGTATGACCACCATATGTGAGCCCTAGCATGTGGAACACTCAAGTACACACACACACACACACACACACACACACACACACACACACGCGCGCACACGCACACGCACACGCGCACACACACACACACACTCAGACAGACAGACAGACACACACACACACACACACACACACACTCACGCACGTGCACGTGCACACACTTGAAATTAAAATTAAAGATGCAATTTAAAATGTCTTAAAAGAGAGGTCATTGGAAGTGGGACCAGGATTTATCCCTTGTGCATGAACTGGCTTTTTGGAGCCCATTCCCTACGGTGGGAATGGCCTTGCTCAGCCTTGCTCAGCCTTGGTGCAGAGGGCAGGGGCTTGGACCTACCTTATCTTGATGTGCAGGACTTTGTTGATTCCCCATGGGAGGCCTTACCCTCTCTGAGGAGTGGGGGGGGGGGGGGGAAGAGGGGGGGGGGGGGGAACTGTGGCTGGTATGTAAAATGAAAAAAAAACTTTTAAATAAAAAGAGAGAGAGGTTAGTAGTAAACTGTCAGAATGAGAAACAGGGGACCAAAAAATGCAATAGTCTATCTAGGTACAAGATAATGAGGGAAAGACAATGGGCAACAGCATATAAACATACAAGGAATGAAACTGAGGTGGGGCTGGAGAGATGGCTCAGTGGTTAAGAGCACTTGCTACTCTTGCAGAGGACCTGGGTTTGGTTCCCAGCACCCATATGGCAGCTCACAACTGTCTGTAACTCCAGTTCTAGGGGATCTGACATCCTGTTCTGCCCTCAGTGGACACCAACCCACCCATGGTGTACAGACATATATGTAGGCAAAATACACATACATATGAAATAAAGATAAATGAGTCTTTCAAAAAACATATTAAGGCATTGTGGTTGACTGAACCTGGATAGACAGAAATGAAGAAAAGGTGCAAAATGTGATGGCACTTAGGAGACTGCGGCAGGAGGATTACCATGACTTTGAGGCCAGTCTAGGGAACAGAGTGAAAAATCTCTCTCAGGAAACAAACAAAAAAGAAGTGAAATAAACAGGCATGGGAGCTCACCTCGCCAGTCAAAGCGCTTGGAAGATTACAGCTGCTCCTGCTGAGGAGTGGGGTTCAGTTCCCAGCGCCTGCAGGTGGCCACAGCCATCCATATCTCCAGCTCCAGGGATCCAACACCTTCTTCTGACCGCTGAGGGCACCAAGCTCACATGTGGTGAACATGTACACACATGCATGCATACACACAAATATTCACACATATAAAATAAATTTATAATTTTTTTTAATTAGTTAGACTTGAGCTGGGCAGTGGCGGTGCACGCCTGTAATCCCAGTGCTTGGGAGGCAGAGGCAGGTGGATCTCCGTGAGTTTGAGGCCAACCTGGTCTACAGAGGGAGTTCCAGGACAGCCAGGGCTGTTATACAGAGAAATCTTGTCTTGAAAAACAAAAACAAAAGCAAACAAACAAACGGAAAAAAAGCTAGACTTCTCCATGTTTCAAGTATCATACTTTTTTAAGTTGAATAGTGTTTTATTTTTGAGATGGGTCTCACTGTGTAGCTCTGGCTAGCCTGGAGCTCACAGGGCTTGGACTGCCTCTGCCTCCCCAGGGCATGCACCACTGCACCCACCCTATTTATTTTATTTTATTTTGTTTTTTCATATAAAATATTTTGGTTATATTCTGTCTCCTCCCAGATCGACCTAATTCTGTATTTTTTCTCTCTTAGAAGCAAAAAACAAAAACAAAGCAGAAACACACACAAATGAAACAAAACAAACCTTCCTCCACAGCTAACACAACTGCCTATTCTTTCTTTCTCTGAGAGAGAGAGAGAGAGAGAGAGAGAGAGAGAGAGAGAGAGAGAGAGGGAGAGAGAAAGAGAGAGAGAGAAGCCAGGTGATGATAGCCCATGTCTTTAATCCCAGCACTCGGGAGGCAGAGC
The DNA here is from genome assembly GCA_902168425.1 of Peromyscus attwateri. Taxonomy (NCBI): domain Eukaryota; kingdom Metazoa; phylum Chordata; class Mammalia; order Rodentia; family Cricetidae; genus Peromyscus; species Peromyscus attwateri. Next base: position 7,951 of record CABHPP010121391.1, read on the forward strand.
CAGGTGGATCTCTGTGAGTTTAAGGACAGCCAAGGCTACACAGAGAAACCTTGTCTTAAAAAAAAAAAAAAAAAAAAGGAAAGAAAACACATATATACAGAGAAAAATAAACCAAAACAAAAGGAAAAAGCAAACAAAACACACTGAGTCGGTTCTGTGATGACCAACTACTCCTGCACTTGGGGCGTGCCCTGGGGTGTGGCCCATAAACCCAGTGTCCTTCCATTGAAGAAACTGATTGCCCCCTCTCAGCAGCTGTCAGTTTCTTGTCTAGGGGTGGGACTTTGAGTCTCATTTCCCTTTCTTTTTGTGCTGAGAGCTTGTTCGGCTTGAACCTGTGCAGGTCTTGCGCATGCTGCTGTGGTCTCGGAGAGCTCCTGTGTGCATGGGGCCTGTTGTATCTGGAGGACACTGTTTCTTTGGGGTCATCATCACCTCTGGTTCTTGGTACCTCCTCTTCTGCATGGTCCCTGAGCCCTGAGGGAAGGGCTTTGATAACGACATTCCATTTAGGGCTGAGTGCTCCAAAGTCCCTCACTCTCCACATATTGTGCATTGTGGGTCTCTGTGTTAATTACCATCCACTTCAAGAGACGCAGCTTCTCTGATGAGATCTCTACATTGTTATTGGAATAGAATGCAAAAGAGGGCGCTCATCAGCAGTTCACCCTTGGCGCACACGAGGGTAGGGTAAGCACCTGTTCCCTCACTTCCCACATGCTCTCACGCAGGCTCTGCCCTTCTCCTTCTTCATCTCAATAAGGAACAAGGAAGTGCCACCTGTATGATGTGACAGATGTCAACAGAGCAGCCTGTTACTAGGCTAAAGTAAGCAGGACTCCATGCTGCCACGACGCTGTGCGTCTCAGCCCTGTGACCATCTGCCCCAACTCTCCTGTCCCTCCACCCCATCTCCCTTTGCCCCCATGCCCAGAGTCTCAGCTTTATAGTGGTTTGTGTTGCTGATTGTTTCTGTCTGAGGATTATATAGCTAAAAGGGTCCTTTACAAATATATAGGTTACATTACAAATACATATATACACATATAAAAATTATTATTGTATAGTGTGTGTGTGTGTGTGTGTGTAGCATGGCAGGTGGGGGAGGGTCAGAGGACAGCTCTATAGAGTAGGTTCCTTCCTTCCATCTTTACGTGGGTTCCAGGAATCAAACTCAGGTCACCAGGCTTGTTCAGCAGTCTATTTTTTTAACCCAATAACGCAGTGATTCTCAATCTGCGGGCCAAGACCCCCACAGGGGTCACATATCACATATCAGGTATTTACATTATGATTCATAACTGTAGCAAAATTATAGTTATGAAGTAGCAAATGAAATAATTTTATGTTTGGGGGTCACTGAAACATGAGGAACTGTATTAAAGGGTCGCAGGGTTAGGAAGGTTGAGAATCGCGGCTCTTACAGTAACTGTCAAATAACTTTCACTACCTCTGTGTACCCATGGGCCACTGTATAAGTTCCCTCTGCTATTTGCCATCTCAGCCATGACCCCTGCAGGGATTAGGTGCAAATGTCATCTCCTGTTATAGATTATGCAAGTAGGAGTTGGATTGTGTAAGCTGCGTTGGCTCCTTCCTCCAGTACTAACACAGCAGTGGTGTGGTGTCAAGGAACTTTTCTTCCCTCTTCCTTGCAGAGGAAAAGCATGAGCAAGCACAGACTTAGAGCTTGTGCTCTTGGCAGGCCCAGACAATGAACAGAGAGCCTCCCAAACCGCCAGCGCCTGCAGGGACAGTCTCACAGCCTGGGACTGAAGGGCAACACGGCCACTCACTACGCCATCAGGAATGGTTGGAAGACCCTCCACGGTCCTCCTTGAAGGCAGTTATGGTGATGAGATCTCCCATGAGTTTGAGCTCACACCCAAGGAATGATCTTAGTAGAGATTAAAGTAAGACTGGTCGGCCTGATGGAGTTCCCTTCTCTGAGGCAGCCTGACAGAAGAGTCTGAATTTTGTGTTTGCCAATTGCACCTGCAAATTAATGTCCTGCCTGATGTACAGCACACGCTTCAGGGGGTCCTCTTGGGAGATATTCAGACCTAGCTGATGCAATGATTCAGCATGGAATGATAAAGTTAGGCTTCGGGTCAGGCTGTGGTGCAGTGGGTAGGTTACCAGCCTAGTAGGCAACAAGCCCCAGCATACACTAGGTGTGGCAACACTCCCCTCTTATCCCAGAGCTCCAAAGGTGGAAGGAGGAGGATCAGGAGTTCAAGGTCATCTTCAGCTGTATAGTCAGTTCTTGCTTCATGAGAAACTGCCTCAAAGAAAATCCAAAAAGATAAACTAGAAGAAAAAAAGTTTCTATCTTTTCAAATATTGTGTTTTTAATGTTTTAATTACACTCTTAAATATTTTCTTTCTTTCTCTCTTTTTTTTTTTTTTGTTTTTATTTTTGTTTTTGGAGACAAGTTTCTCTGTGTAGCCCTGACTGTCCTGAAACTCACTCTGTAAACCAGGCTGGCCTCAAACTCAGAGATCTGCCTACCTCTGCCTCCTGAGTGCCGGGATTAAAGGTGTGCGCCACCGTCGCTCTGCTCTTTAATACTTTCTTAATTACGGTTATATGTCTGCATATGGATTTGTGTGCATAAACATAGTGTCCCCGGAGTAGGGGCTGCCCCACAAGAGTGCTGGGGACAAAACCCGGATCTTCTGCAGAGCAGTGTGGGCTCTCAATGCTGGGCCATCACTCTAGCACAAATGTCTTATTTTAAATCATTTATTCTCATACATTAATGTATGTACTTACGAGATACAATGTGCTAATCAGACAATATCTAATCACCAACGCAGGATAGCTAGCATTTCCATCCAAACACTCCTTGTTGTCTCCTCTTGGGGACCTCAGAGCTCTTCTCTTGTTTTGTTGTTGTTGTTTGAGACAGGGTTTCTCTCTGTAACCTTAGCTATCCTGGAACTCACTCTGTAGACCAGGCTGGCCTGAAATTCCCAGAGATCCTCCTGCCTCTGCCTCCCAAGTGCTGGGATTAAAGGCGAGCGCCACCACTGCCATGTTCTCTTCTTGTTCTTGATAAAAATAGATGAAAAGTTGCTGAAACTATCATCACTGTACCTTATTTTGAATAATTCACTTTCCAAGATGGGCGTGGGGAGGCACATGTATAATCCTGGTGCTCAGGAGGCCAGCGATAGGCGGACAACAGCAAAATCCAAACTTCTTTCTGGAAAATGACAGGACAAGCACGTGGAAATGGCTCAGTGGGTGAAGGCGCTTGCCAACAACCCTGACAACTCGAGTTCGATCCCCAAGACCCAGAGGGTAGGAGGTGAAAATCAACTCCTGTAAATTGTCCTCAGGTGTTCACAATCCCACCGTAGCACGTGTCCCAACACATACACACGCGCACACACCAAACAACTATGAAAAAATATTTCCTCTAGACGGGCTCTCTCTTTGCAGCCCTGACCAGCCTGGAACTCACTATGTAGACCAGGCTAATCTCAAATTCACAGAGGTAGATCCACCTACCTTTAGCTCCCAAGTGCTAAGCTTAATGGTGTGCACCACTATATCCAATGTTTAAAAAAAAAAAAAAAGTTTTAAGCAAAAACAAAACAAATGAGAAACTCAGCCAAATATGATGGTTCATGCCTATAATACCAACAACTGGGAAACTGACATAGGAGGATTGCCATGAGTTCCAGGCCAGCCTGGGCTACAGAGTCAGACCCTGTCTCAGTAAATAACAACAACAATAATAACAACTCATTTTGCCTTTATTTTACAAAGAGTGAGCTGTGCATTAATTTTCATGGTTGGTTTTTCTAGGTGTGTGTGTGTGACTGCATTCTCAAATGTGCCTCTGTGTGTGTGTCTGTGTGTGTGTGTACATGAGCGCACATGGATGTTGGGGACTGGAATCAGGGTCATCCCTGCCAACCAGTTTGCTAGACTGCTCTAAGCTGAACTTTGTTCCCAGCTTTTGAATTTTATTAGTTTATTTCAATCTAGTTTAGTTGTATATCTTAAGACGGGTCTTCTCACGTAGCTGAGACTGACTTCAAACTTGCTTTGTAGCTGAGGTTAACCTTTAACCCCAATCCTTGAACTACGTAAGTCCAAGGACAGCCCAAACATTATAGTTACACACTGCCTCCAAACAGAAAGTACAGGACAGGTAGCTCAATGGTGGAGTGTTTCACTGGTACAGATGAGATGCAGGATTCAGTCCCTTGTACAAATAAATGACCAACCATGTTTTCAAATCTCCTTCAACCCAGATGGTTAGTTTGCCTGAGATGGATAATGAAATACAATTTTTATTCCCTAAATTGAGTTTATAAATTATATGGTATTTCCTGCATACCCCTACAGGGGATTAGTATGCACAGCATATGAAGAATTGCAAACACTAAGCAAGTACACACTAAACAAACAAACAACCAGCCTTCAAATCACCCAACAAGCCTATGGGCCAAGGACCTAACAGAGGACCTGCAGTAGCAGAAATGCGCACTCGGCACCCTTAGCCTTAGGGGAAATGTAGATTAAAACAGATTGCATCTCACCCTGTCAGAATGACTATCAACAGGAAAACAAAGGCGAATTGAGATGACTCAGCGGGTGAAGGCACCTCAGCCAAGCCCAACACCCTGAGGACCTTCTTGTGGAAGGAGAGAACTCTAGTAATTGTCCTCTGAGCTCTCCCTGTGTGAGGTGGTACACACCGCCCACTACACCACACACACTAAATGTAATTTCAGAAAGAAAGGAGAAGAGGCCACAAATGCTGGATAAGGAAAATGAGCCACATATACACAAAGCCATAAAAAAAAATGATAACATTTGGAGGAAGACAGACATGCTGGGGGTGATAACGCTAAGTGAAAAAAGCCAGACTCAGAAAGGCAAACACAACGCGTTTTCTGTCGTAGACAGACCTAAATTTAAATGTATCTGTGTTGTATGCTAAGGATGGATGACCTTGTGTTCCTGATCCTTTGTCCTCTACCTTCTGGGCTCTAGAATTATAGACAGATGCCACCACCCCCGGCAATAGCACTATCTTGTTGATTTCTTTCCTCTGTTTACTGATAATCAGTCTACTATTTTTGTTGTTGTTGCTTTATTGTTACTTTTGGTTGTGTGCTGGGAATCAAATCCAGGGCCTTCAATATGCTTGGTGAGTGTTCTACCCAGAACAGTTTACAGGGTTGTTAGATATGTATGTATATGATAGCATCTGACTCTATAGCCTAGGCTGACCTGGAATACACTATGAAGCTGACTTTGAAATCACGGCAATCCCCCTGCCTCAGTCTCCCACATTCAGGAACATCAGGGGCCACCAAACTCAGATTCATTATCTTTCTAAAAATATTTCATTCTCTTTAAAATCCTGAATCAATGTATTTCCGCTGGGCACAGTGACTCACTTCTGGAATCCCTGGTCCTGGGAGTGGAGATGGAAAGATGAGGATTTCAAAGTCACCTTCCACTACACAGCAGGTTTAGGGTTGCCATGGAATACAGGAGATGCAATCTCAAAAAGAGTAGATGTTTCTACGACATCAAGACCTCTACATGAAATATTGTTTCTGTGCTTGCAAAATGCACACACAGCACACACAATTTAATGAGTGAGGGTTCCAGCTGTCAGTCACAGTAATAATAGCTTATCTTTACAGCGATCAGAAGAGAACAGGTGTCATAGCCACTTCCCGCCCCCATCCCAAGGTCTCACTCTGTAGCCTCGGGCTCTTCTAGAATTTACTGTGCAGCCTGGATTGGTCTGGAACTTACAGCAGTTCTCCTGCCTCAGCTTCCTGAGGACTAAGAACATAGGCATGGCATCTGGCTTATATGGTGCCTGGGATTTGAATCTGTAGTTTTATGCATCCTAGGCAAGTATTCTACCAACTACTCCTCATCTCCAGCCTGCCTACTCTTAGGTGGTATCAGCTAAATTGTGCTTGAGGTAACCCTAGGCTGCATAGTAAGTTGGAAGCCAGCATGGATGTGCTGAGCATAGTAAAAACACCTTTTAGACATGTAAAAATAGCTTAGTCATGAAACCCACTACACCCAAGGCTGCACCTGATAACCGGAACCCAGCGACATCACTTACTCAAGAGGAAGACACAGACTCCATGATGCCCTCTTGACAATACATGAGCAGAGACCAAGAGCAATGCAGTGCTCTTCACATCTTCAGGATGGTTGGAGACACTGGAGAGATGCCACCTTGTCTACCCCGATGCTGAAGAGACTTCCTGGGCATCCTGACTCTCAAACCAGAGACTACTGGACCAACTACTACCAGAGACAGGACCCAACCTTTGGCTAAGAGACATCACACAGGTGAGCAGCCTTAGGACCATAGTTAGGACGTTAGAGTGTGAACCTAGTGTGATGAGCCTCAGCATAATAAAATAAAACTTTTGTTATAAAAATAACCTGTATACAGGTACCTATCTCCTTGTCAGGACAATAGACTACATGAGACACTGTTTCAAAAAGAGAGGAAAAGACCAGGTAGTGGCTCACACCTTTAATCCCAGCACTGGGGAAATAGAGGCAGATCTCTGTGAGTTCAAGGTCAGCCTGGTCTACAGGACTAGTTCCAGGACAGTCAGGGCTACACAGTGAAACCCTGTCTTGAAAAACGAGAGAGAGAGAGAGAGAGAGAGAGAGAGAGAGAGAGAGAGAGAGAGACAGAGAGAGACAGAGAGAGAGAAAGAGAGACAGAGACAGAGAGACAGAGAGAGAGAGACAGAGAGACAGACAGAGACAGAGACAGAGACAGACAGAGGAAGAAGAAAAGGAAAGAAACAGAAAAAGAAAGAAAAGGCAACATACATGTCTGTAATTGTCAGGTAACATGCTAACAAAATATACCCTCATTTATCCCACAGAATAGCAGTTCAGAGTCCATACAGCAATGGCCCTCTTACCTATCTGTGGTCTCTTTTTCTGTCAGTTCACTTAGCAGTGGTCAGCTAAAGATGGAAGATATGTATAATACAATAATAAGTTAGAGGGAGCCGGGCGGTGGTGGCAGTGAGTTCCAGGAAAGGCTACACAGAGAAACCCCATCTCGAAAAAAACAAAAAAAGAAGTTAGAGGGAGGGAGAGATCATATTCATGTAAACTTTGTTATAGTACATTGTTTTTCTTTCTGTGAGTTGTTAGCCTATTGTATTTAATTTATAAGTTGTTCTTCGCCGTATATGTGTATTACATGTAAAGTCGGTGTTTTTCACAGTTTCAGCCATGTCTGTAGGTCTTGGCAGGAGTCTTCCATGGATAAATGGAGCCCCTTATGTGATCACCAGATGGATGAATTGTTTATCCTCAGATGTCACAAACCTATTCAAAGTGGCACACATGTCAGTTGGAACCCAGGTGTGGGAAGCCAGGTCAGGTGGTCCAAAGATCAGTGAGTATTTTGTCTATGCTATCTCCCATGAGGATGTCTATAAATTCATGTACTTATTCATCAAATTTCCTTAGCATTACCATTTGGTAGGCATTGAGCTGTTCCCTAAATAGATACAAGATGAACTCTGACCTTTCAGGGCTTGCAGCATAGCTAGGAAGAGGAGGGAGGGCAGTTTTGCCTGGGTGCTGGAAACTTGGGGATCTGGGTATCAAATACAGCCCAAGCATTAGGATCTACGGCCTGGACTTCTACATGGTGCTGGGTAGGCCAGGATTCAACACAGAGGACAAAGGTAGCATCAGCAGAGAGGAGGCCACAAGCTGGCTCCAGCGCAAGAACAAGACTCATCCTTACTGGCAAATGAATTCTACCCAAAAAGGCCAAGAATCATTTCAATGAAAAATTGTTGATGCCAGGCAGTGATAGCACAAGCCTTTAATCTCAGCACTCAGGAGGCAGAGGAAAGTGGATCTCTGTGAGTTCGAGGCCAGCCTGGTCTACTAAGTGAGTTCCAGGACAGCTAGGACAACACAGAGAAACCCTGTCTCCAAAAAACAAAAAATTGTTGTGGTTTCGGTTTGGTTTTGGTTTGTGTGTTTGTTTGGGGGGGATCAGACAGGGGTGTTTTGTTTTGATACAAGGTCTCACCCCGTAGCCTTGGCTGGCCTGAAACTCTTTTATGTATACCAGGCTGGCCTTGAACTAAGAGATCTGCCTGCCTCTGCTTCCCAAATTTTGAGATTAAAGGGTATGCCATCACATCCAACTTCTTTTTCTTTTTTATAGTGAGCAACTATTTCTTATGTATTAAAGCAAAGCAGTTCAGGTCTTGGTTTTTGTTGTTGTTTGTTTGTTTTGTTTTGTTTTGTTTTTCGAGACAGGGTTTCTCTTTTTAGTTTTGGTGCCTGTCCTGGAACTAACTCTGTTGACCAGGCTGGCCTTGAACTCACAGAGATCAGCCTGGCTCTGCCTCCTGAGTGCTGGGATCAAGGGCGTGCACCACCAACACCACCACCACCACCACCACCACCACCACCACCACCACCACCACCCAGTGCAGTGCAGGTCTTGGTGACACAAACCCTTTATCCCAGCACTCAAGAGACAGAGCAGAAGGTCCAGTCAGTAGTTCAAGGCCAGCCTCAGAGAGATAGCAAGTTCAAGGCTTGGATGGGCTTCATGAGACTTTCTTTTTGTTGTTGTTGTTTTTTGTTTTTTCAAGACAAGCTTTCTCTGTGTAGCTTTGGTGCCTGTCCTAGATCTCACTCTGTAGACCAGGCTGGCCTCAAACTCACAGAGGTCTGCTTGCCTCTGCCTCCCAAGTGCTGGGATTAAAGGCATGCACCATTTTCTTCCTTCTTCTTCTTTTTTTTTTTTTCTCATGAGACTTTCTAAAATAAATACGTAAGTGAAGGAATAAATTTTAAATAAATAAGTTAATTAGCTAGACTAGCCACATTTATTTTGAGTGGTGCTGGCAGTAGCCAGGAATTTTCATCTTCCAAAAAAATACTATTGACCTGGCGTGACACTAAAGGCCAGGTGTGGTTGCACACGCCTGTAATCAGTGCACTCTGGAGACTGAGGGAGTCAGCCTTCTGGGTTACTTACAGAGTTCCAGGCAAGACCCTGTGTAAAACACAAAGCAATGAATAAGCAACCGTCCTGTGTGATGCTATGTAGCCAACTAGGATGTCTGTATATTCTGACATGAAGACTCAAGACACTTTTTTTGTTGTTGTTGTTGTTGTTTTTTGTTTTTTCAAGACAAGCTTTCTCTGTGTAGTTTTGCGCCTTTCCTGGAACTCACTTGGTAGCCCAGGCTGGCCTCGAACTCACAGAGATCCGCCTGGCTCTGCCTCCCGAGTGCTGGGATTAAAGGCGTGCGCCACCACCGCCCGACAGACACTTTTTTTAAACTTTCATTTGGTATTTAGCAAGACTAACAGATTTTCATAACAATGGCACATGACTGTGCTATGCGAATTTTTAAAAAGAACTAGAATTTCAATTTTCCATGAAAAAAAAATTTTTTCAAGTCGGGGTTTCTCTGTATAGCCCTGGTTGTCCTGGATCTCACTCTGTAGACCAGGCTGGCCTTGAAGTCACAGAGCTCCGCCTGTCTCTGCCTCCAGAGTGCTGGGGTTAAAGGCGTGCAGGACCACCACCTGGTTGGAGATTTTGAATTTTTGTGTGTACACTGTGTGTGGATGTGAGCAAGCTGGTGCGAAGGTCAGAGGGGAACTCTGAGCAGACGGCTTTCCCTTACCACTGTGTTAGGCCAGGATTCTCTCATTGTGTCTCTTACGTTGTACTCCAGGCTAGCTGTTACCCTTCCCCTCCGCTTCCAGGCACTTCTGTCTCCACCTTCCACCTTACTGTAGGAACGCTAGGATTACAGAGTACACATTTGCCACAGCCACCACCACACCGCCACACCAACACATTCGGCTTTTTTTTTCTGTCTTTTAAGATTATATGTTTATTTTATTAGTGTTCTGTGAGAGTGTTGGATCCCCTGGAACCAGAGAGTTACAGACAGTTGTCTTGTGGGTGCTGGGAATTGAACCCGGGTCCTCTGGAAAAACAGCCAGTGCTCTTAACCGCTGAGCCATCTCTTTGCCCCCTTGGCTTCCTTTCTTTCTTTTTTCCTTTTCTTTCTTTCTTTCTTTTTTTTTTTTTTAATGTAGATTCCTAGGATTGAACTCGGACTGCCAGGCTTGTGTGGCAAAGACTTTTACCTGTGGAGCCATCTCACTTGCTGGAAAATTGTTTTTATACGGTAGTGATGAGGCCACTTAATTTGTGTGGGGAAAGCTTCAAGGACAAGGTGACCTTGAGTTGAGTAAAAAGAAGCAAACAAAAGGCTGAAAGGCAGAAGAGGAGGACACACACAGGGTTGGGGTGCCCAGTGCCCTTTGACCTCTTTCTGATTCCAGGAGCATTACAGGAAAGGGAGGCCTGAGGTATATGAAGACGCTCTGTAAACCACACACATTGCCTCACAACACTGAAAGAAATGTTGTCAGAATGAGGTGATGCACTGGGTATGCTCTGAAAGCAAAGTTCACGTAAGAGCATTCTTATTATATAAAAATAAATTAATTATTAATAAGTGTAATTACAGGAGTAACAAAGTCGTGTATAGCATTAAGACTGAATTACTGGGATATTTGTTTGTTTCATATCTCTGAAATCCACTATTATAAATTATATTCTCTCAGTGTGTTTAAAAAAAAAGAAAAAAGAAGGAAAGCTGAGAAAAGCTAACCAGCAATATCATTCTACCTCACCATGATTCTGTTTTTCTTTTGCATAAGCCTGTGTCTTTCAAATAAATCCACAAGCAAATAGCTCCATTCTGTAGATGAGAAATTATAAAAGACCATGTAATCGTCTGACAATAGGTCTGAAAACAAGCCAGAGGAAACGCAGGCTGTTCGTGAGAGGTCACAATGTGCGGGTCTGTTTGCTCCCACTTGCAGAGTGTATACTCCTGACATTTCCTGTATTCCAATCGGACTTATGAATGAGGGCTGAAAGGTGCTAGCTGCTGAATGTACGAGAAGGATGTGCGGAGGCAACAGGAGTCCCCACACGCTGGAAGCCAGCCTTTGTGTGGAGACTTGAAGAAGCAAAACCCAGAAACTCAGAAGCCCAAATCTGTAAAACAAGAGCTGTTTTCTCAGTCCTACCCGGGCAGCTCTGGGTAGGACACAGTGACATACGGAAACCAATGCAGAGGCATGGATTTGAGAACTGTTCTGCCTCCTGCCTTCCCAGAATCTATCAGTCCCAGAGTGTGTGCCAGAAAGACAAGAAAGACAAGAACATTCTCTCATCTTCACCTTCAGCTCAGTGGCCCATCCGACTCCCAAGCACGGGGTGTGTGTGTGGTGGTGGGGGGCGGGGAGGGCTGGCTGCCATGTCCACTCTGCCCAGGACCATCTGACTGCGTGTCCACTCTGCTGTGGACTTTCTGACTTCGTGTCCACTCTGCCATGGACCACGTGGTTGCCGTGTCCACTCTGCTGTGAACCGCTTGGTTGCTCTGTCCACTCTGCTGTGGACCGCTTGGTTGCTCTGTCCACTCTGCTGTGGACCGCTTGGTTGCCGTGTCCACTCTGCTGTGGACCATCTGGCTGCAGTTTACCCATCTTCTATCATTTCTCTACTATACAGCCCTGGCTGGCTTGGAAGTTGCTATGTAAACCACACTAGCCTCTCTCTCTCCTGCCACTGCCTCCTGAGTGTTGGGATTACAGGTGCCCTCCCCCAAGCCTGGCTGGACATGCATATTTTGTATAAACAAAAATATTACAGGAAAAATATTAACGGAAAAGACATTCAATGTTGTGGAATATTACTTTAATTATGTAAAGGTGTAGCACGAATCTTAAAAGGTCTTATTAATAAAATCAATCCTGAAGCCAGGTATTGGGATGAACACTGGAAGATCAGAGAAGCAGAACAAGCCACACCTTTCTCACCTCACCAGTTCCTCAGCTGATCCTGTTTCCTCAGACTGGAAGCCTCTGAGTCCTCACCCGAATGGATCTCAGCTGAACTGCTGCTCAAAAGCCTAAAAGCTTAACAGGCTTCTAGTTCCTGATCCTCATGCCTTATATACCTTTCTGCTTCCTGCCATCACTTCCTGGGATTAAAGGTGTGTGTCACCGTGCCTGGCTGTTTCCAATGTGGCTTTGAACTCACAGAGATCTAGATGGATCTCTGCTTCCAGAATGCTAGGATTAAAGGTGTGTGTGCCACCATTTTCTGGCCTCTATGTCTATCTAGCAGCTGTTCTATTCTCTGAGCCCAGATAAGTTTATTAAAGTGCACAATGTATTGAGAGACACAATATCACCACGTAAAGGTGTGTTGCTTTTGTTTATGCTGCATTTGTTTAACTATATAAAGATGCTTTGCTGTTTCACCTTGCCTGCCTAAGGCACCTAGTTGGTCTACTAAAAAGCTGAATGGCCAATAGCTAGGCAGTAGAGGGATAGGTGGGGCTGGTGGGCAGAGAGAATAAGGAGGAGGAGGAATCTAGGCTCATGAGGAGAGAGAGAGAAGGAGAAGAGGAAAGAACAGGAGGAAGAAGGAGTCGGCCAGGCGGCCTCCAGCCAGCTAGACATAGAGCAAGCAAGACATACAGAATAAAAGAAAGGTAAAAAGTGCTGAGGCAAAACACAGATGAAGAGAAACAGGTTAAACTAAGTTATAAGAGCTACTGGGACAAACATAAGATAAGGCCGAATATTCACAGCTAAAAATAAGTCTCTGTGTCATGATTTGGGATCTGGTTGGTAGCCCAACAGGCCCAAGCCTGCTGTGAGATGTTCTGTATGTTAAATGTGTTGCTCTGATTAGTTAATAAATAAAACACTGATTGGCCAGTAGCCAGGTAGGAAGTATAGGCAGGACAAGCAGAGAGGAAAATTCTGGGAAGTGGAAGGCTGAGGCAGAGAGATGCTGCCAGCCGCCTCCATGAGAAGTTGTTAAGATACCGGTAAGCCACGAGCCATGTGGCAACTTATAGATTAATAGAAATGGGTTAATTTAAGATATAAGAACAGTTAGCAAGAAGCCTGCCACGGCCATACAGTTTGTAAGCAATATAAGTCTGTGTGTTTACTTGGTTGGGTCTGAGCGGCTGTGGGACTAGCAGGTGAGAGAGATTTGTCCTGACCGTGGGCCAGGCAGAAAAACTCTAGCTACACAAGCCTGCTACAATCCTTTAAAAGATACATAAAATATGGAAGAGTTTCAAAAGTCAGTCAGTTGGTTGGGGTGGTGACCACCAATCATACTGATGGATAGCACTGAATCCAGATATTTAGCTTTATTTTAATTTTTGTTCTATAATTAATCAATCATCATTACAACACTAGGAATTGAGCCTAGAGACCTGCACATACTAGGCGAGCTCTCTACCACTAAGCTCTGCCATCAGCCCTTATTATTATTTTTTTTATTTTGGTTTTGTTGATGTTGTTTTGAGGCAGTCTCATGCAATGTAATGGCATTCTCTGGTAATCTCAGCACTCAGGAAGTAGACACAAAGGATCAGGGATTCAAGGTAACCTCAGCCACACTATGGTGATATTTTATTTGTACTAAAATGTTATTTGTATGTTAATAAATAAAGTTGCCTGGGGGTCAGAGCTATTAGCAAGCCATAGGAAAGCAAGGCGGTGGTGGCGTATGCTTGTAATCCCAGCACTTGGTAGACAGAGCTAGGTAAGTCTCTGTGTGTTCAGGGATACAGCCAGCATTGGATACACACGCCTTTAATCTCAATACCAACCATAGAAGACCTGGAGGTCTGTACAGACAGGCAGTGACAAGGCGGTCATGTGGTTGGGTTTACAACCAATGAGAAGGCAGAACAGAGACTATATAAAGACTTTAACACAGGAAGTACCGGCTCCTTCGGAGAGGTAGGACCACCGCAGGAGGAAGGGTAAGGTTTTTGCTCTTAGCTCTGACCTCTTGGCTTTCTTCTTTGCATTGGTTCTGTGTTTCTTATTTAATAAGACAGTTGGTTACATCTACACCACACAGTAAGTTTAAGATTAGCCTGGGCTACGTGACACCTGCTTCAACTAGATAGATAGATAGATAGATAGATAGATAGATAGATACATAGATACATAGATACATAGATACATAGATAGATACATAGATACACAGATAGATAGATAGATAGATAGATAGATAGATAGATAGATAGATAGA
>CABHPP010121391.1:22131-36202 GCA_902168425.1 Peromyscus attwateri
AGATAGATAGATAGATAGATAGATAGATAGATAGATAGATAGATAGATAGAGATGATAGATCAACAGATAATAGATGGATAGATAGATACATAGATATACAGATAGAGATGATAGATCAATAGATGATGGATGGATGGATGGATGGATGGAGATAGACAGATAGATAGATAGATAGATAGATAGATAGATAGATAGATAGATAGATGGCTCAATGGTTAAGAGCAGTTGCTGTTCCTCTAAGACTCAATGGCATTCCCAGCACTCAAGTCTGACTGCTCACAAGCTATGTAATTCTATCTCCATGGAATCCAACACACTCTTCTAGTCTCAGCAAGCACACACAGGGATACATGTGGTATATACACATATGCACATAAATAAAATACATCTAAAAGTAAAAATAAATAAACAAACAAATAATAAATAAAGAGCCAGTTCTTCCACTATAGCCTAGACTGGTCTGAAAGTCACCAAGTGTATTTGGAAGATTTCTCTGGTCTGCCAGGCCCATGCAGTCCCACAGACCACTTATAAAATAATCATTCAGAGGCTTATATTAATTATAACTGCTTGGCCATTAGGTCAGGCTTATTACTGACTAGCTCTTACACTTAGATTAACCCATAATACTTATCTATGTTTAGCCACATGGCTTGGTAACTTTTCTCAGTTCTGCCTTGACATCCTGCTTCCTCTGTGTCTGGCTGGTGACTCCTGACTCAGCCTTCCTCTTCCCAGAATTCTCCTCATCTCTCATCCCGCCTATACTTCCTGCCTGGCTACTGGCCAGTCAGCGTTTTATTTATCAACCAATCAGAGCAACACATTCACAGCGTACAGAACGACACCCACAGCAGCCAAGTAACTTGGCTTGGTCTCCACTTGTGATCTCACTGTCTCAGCCTCCCAAGTGCTGGTATTACAGGCTTGTGCCACCGTATCCCGAATGTGAGTGTGTGTGTGTGTGTGTGTGCACAAGCATATACACTGTGGGGGGAGAGTGACAGGAAGATCAGTACTTCAAAGTCATTTTCACTGGGAGGCCAGACTGGGTTACATGAGACCATGTCTCAAAAACAACAAAAATATTCTTGGAATCAGATTAAGAGAGTCTTTTTCTAATCTGATTAAGAGAGTCTTTTTCTGAGACTGGCTTAATTCCTAAGTGCGGTTTACCAAGACCCACGTGACTTGGATCCTAGAATCCTGACTAGAGGTGGTGTAACAGACTTCCTTTTGGGCCATCAACCAACTCCCAAATCATGACATGGAGACTTATTAGCTACGAGTGCTTGGCCTTATCTTATGCTTGTTTCTTGCTAGCTCTTATAATTCATATTAACCTGTTTCTCTGCATCTATGTTTGCCTCAGGGTTTTTTTACCTTTCTTTCATTCTGTATGTCTTACTCCATGTTTGCCTGGCTGGCTGGCTCCAGGTGTCTCCCTCTTTTTCTCCCCCATTCTCTCCTCTTCTCTCATTCTCTTCCCTTCTCCTCCTTATTCTCCCTGCCCACCAGCCCCACCTATCCCTCTCCTGCCTAGCTATTGGCTGTTCAGCTTTTTGTTAGACCAACCAGGTGCCTTAGGCAGGCAAGGTAAAACAGCAGCACATCTTTACATAATTAAACAAATACAGCATAAACAAATGTAACACACCTTTACATAATTAAACAAATGAAGCATAAACAAATACAACACTTCTTCACATATTCTACAACAGGGTGGTGAGGGTATGAAGAAAAGATAGATATACAGTCACACACATACAGGAAAGTTGGGGATGGTCACACTCTAACAGAGGGCACCTACTATCACCAGCTACCTGGAACCTCAGCTGTCTATCAGGTGCAGCACAGGGGGTGGGGCTAGCTAGTCTCCACAGTAGGTCTTTATAGGTGAGCAGTCTCAGGCTGTGAACATCGAGGAGGAGGAAGAAGCTGTGGTTGCTAGTCTTCGCACACACTGGTCACTGAATCGCATTCAGACTCCCAAAGAATCTGTCATCTCTCTTGAGTTTCTCCTGGGCAAGGCAGCTCCGACATGGAGCTGAGGCATTGGTGTCCTCACTATGGTTGAGTGGTGTCGACAATACAACGCACAGTCACTCAGGACTTCACTCATTCAGGGCTTCTTCTGATCCCCATAGTGCTTTCTAAGTTTTAAACAGATATTGGATATTTTATATAGATATAGAAAATCCTGTGTGTACATATGACATGAAAAATAGAAGTCAAATGGCCTGGGGACCAAAAGGGACTAACAGGATAAGGAATGAGAAAGGAGGGGGAGGGAAAGCATGGGGGATTTACTGGATGCACACTTTACACTGCTGTGAGTTTCTGTATGCAGCAAACACCACTTATATGATACAATGAATTTGTTCTTCTTTTTTCTTTTCTTCCTTTTTTTGAGATGGTGGCTCACTGTGTAGTCTCCGCTGGCCTGGAACTTACTGTGTGGCCTAGGCTAGCCTCAAACCTGTCATCTTCATGCCTCAGCCTCATAAACCCCTTAGAGCCCTGCTCCTGCTCTTTGCTTGGTTTTGTTTTGTTTTGGTAGCAAGGAAATGTATCATTTATACTATTTACTCATAAACTCATTAGGACTTGATCTCCACTCAAAGAATTAATGTGATCTCCCCATATTAAACTCAGACCCCAATCATCATCTGAAAATACTTCCCAGTATTGGGAGCAAAACTTAAGGAGCAAAACATGTGTGTGTGTGTGTGTGTGTGTGTGTGTGTGTGTGTGTGTGTGTGTGTGTATAATAAATATATGATTTTTTGAGACAGGGTTTCTCTGTGTTGCCCTAGCTGTCCTGTAACTCGCTCTGTAGACCAGGCTGGCATCAAAGTCATAGAGATCCACCTACCTCTGCCTCCCAAGTGCTGGGATTAAAGTCATGCACCACCACCGCCCGGCAACCGCCCAGCTTTTAAAAAATATTTTATTTCTTTTAAAATTATGTCCATAGGTACGTGACTGTGTGTGGGTATGAATGCAGGTTCCTGAGTAGGCCATAAGAGATCATCAGGTACCTGAGTCTCGAATTCACAACAGACAGTTGTGAATTGCCTGGTGGATGTTGGAACTGAACTCAGGTCCTCTGGAAGAGCAGCAAGAGCTCTTAAGCATCAAGTCATTTCTTGAGCCCCCTAATTTGGATTTTTAATCTATTTGACAGATAATCATGAGATACTGAGAACAGTAATATTGTATTTTGGATTAATATATTACATTAAGCATTAAAAGCTGTCACCTTAAATGGGGTGTGGTGACTCACTCCTGTCATTTCAGAACTTGGGAGGCAGGGGAGTTGGATTTTGAGGCCAACCTGGGCCATATAATGAGACCCTATCTCAAAACAAAACAAAAACATTTCATCATCATAACAAAGAGAGGAAGAAAGGAATGGAAAAGGAGAGGAGGGGAGGAGATGGAAGGGAAAAGAGAGGAGGGGAAGGGAGAGGAGGGGAGAGGAAGGGAGGGGAGAGGAGAGGGAAAGGGAGGGGAGAGGAGAGGGGAGGGAAGGGGAGGGGAGAGGGGAGGGGAAGGGGAGGGGAGAGGGGAGGGGAAGGGAAAGGAGGGGTGAGGATAAAAGGTTCATATCTGAGTCAACGTCTCTGCCATTAGGGTTCCTCTCCCAGCCATGGTCTGATGAGCCTATAAGTCAGCAGGACCCCACAGTTTATGAAAGGGTCATTCATTGGGACTGAGCAAGAAGGTCCTTCGCCACAGTGAGTTATCTGTCCTGTGTGCATACCCTCAGAGTACAGATGGATCCCCGGGGCAGGAATTAGAGCTGAAGGGAGTTCTTCTGGGTGGAACACAGTGCATTGATTCACACTCAGAGGCACCAGGGTGGGTCCATTTCACTGCCTTTTCCAAAATGCCAAATCTGGCCGTGTCCAGTCACGGTAGATGTGGCCACTCCCTCAGTAAGCCTCGGACTCTCCCCATAGCTTATCATTGAGTTCTAAGTGAGCTTCCTGATGGCTTGAGCACCTTTGAAGTGATGTGGATCTGAGTCACTGAAGGCTGGGTGTTACCTCCCCACAAGGCCCTGGACAGACAGAGCCTTTCACTGGTGAATTCTGGCTGCTGGCTGAGGTCAGCCTGAGGAGAGTGGAAGCCAGAGCCGTGCTGGGCGAGCCCAGCATCTCCTAACTCTTATAGAGGACCTGTGGGCTGAGGCCTAGGCGGGTGCTGGGCTTGCAGCATAAACAGGATGGGATAAGAAAGAATGATGCTTTTATGTTCTTGTCTGTTCTGGGTCCAGATGAAAGGCAGAGGCTGGGTGAAATCGCATTGTTTCCAGAGACAATTGTACAGGTCCCTGGTGTCTACTTCCCTGTGCCCTATGGAAAGGCTGGACTCAATCTGTCATTGCTAACCAGACCTCATCGCCATCGTTGAATCCGTGGCTTGGTTACATCTCCGTCATCTGAGAACACTTTCCTTACACCTTTGGTTTATTTACTAATATCACTAAAAGTAACCGAGTACAACTCTGACCCAGGTTTTGGGGAATGCCCGGGTAATAGCAGGGAATTAGACTGACGTATTAAAACACAGATACATGCAAACTAGACCCAGAGAGCTGGAACAGGGGCTGTGCCTGGAGTCAGTTACCTAAGAACAGGGAAAAGGTGACCCCAGGAATGCAAAAGCTTGGCATCGTGATCCGAGAACAGGGGTACGGGAGCACGGCACTGTCAGTGAGCTACACATCCAGCCTGCTTTTTATTTTTTATTTTGAAATGATTTCCTGCTAGTTGGCCTTGAACTCATTCTATACCTGAGGATGGGCTTGAGTCTGTCCTCCTCCTACCTCAGTCTCACAAGTAGCTGCAATTACAGGCCCCTATTGTGACGCTCAGCCTCCTTCAGTGATACAGGTTGAGCGGTATAGCCAGTGGAAAAGCTCTTGCCTAGTGTGTGTAAGGCCCTAGTTTCCAACCTTGATAACACAAAATTAAAGTGTGTTTGAGTGAGAATGACTCCCACAGGCTCCTGTATTTGAGTGCTTGGGTCACAGTTGATGGAACTGTTTGGAAATGATTAGGAGGTGTGGCCTTGTTTGAGCGGGTGTGTCACTGTGGGCAGACTTCAAGGTTTCAAAAGACTCCTCCCATTCCCAGCCTGCTCTCTGCCTGCTGCTTGGAAGCTCTCAGCTGCTGCTCCAGCCACCTGCCACCTGATACCACCACTCTGCCGTCATGGACTCTATCCCTCTGTAGTCATAAGCCACAAATAAACTTTCTTCTACAAGCTGCCTTGGCCACAGTATCTTATCACAGCTACGAAAGAGTAACTCATACAGTCATCTATTGTATTCACATCAGCAAATCAGAAGATATTGTCATTAAATCCTGATTTTAGGAATTGGGATTGTAGCTCATTGATGGTTACATAGTCTGCGTAAGGCCCTAGAGATTTCAATTAGTGTTCTCTTTCTTGTTTTTTTTTTTGGGGGGGGAGGGGTGGTACTCTGAGACAGGGTCTAGCTATGTATTCCTGGTGGCCTAGAACTCACTTTGTAGGGTCTGGCCTCAAAATTCCAGACCGCCTCCCCAAACCCCAGCCCGCTGAGTGCTGTAATTACAGCCATCACCTCCTTAGACTTAAATTTCACACTATATATACTCATATAACAAACACTGAGTATTTGGGAAACTTGATATAAAGTATTGCACCTTGCTACAACATATTAAAAAAAAAACACATATGTAAATATCTATGACAAAGTTTTAGCCACAAAAAATACAGCCAGTACAGAAGAACTGAACTATTAACAGATTTTTTTCAATTTTATTTCACACAATATAAAAGAAGTGAGAACTTTGTCAGTTAAAAAAAAAAAACCTGCTTTATTTCATGCCATTATTTCTTGTCAGTCTCCTAGCTAAAAACACATCCATACCCAGCTTTTGTTCCCAGATCCTTATTATAGTGTCCATAAAAATCATTAGAAATACACTGTTTCAGAGAGGGAAGCTGATTCTTCATCTGTCCAAATTGTTAGTTTTCTGATTGACTTCAAAAACCAAAACTTTACTCTCTTTGAGGGAAAATAATCTATTTTCCCAGCGAATCCCAATCTGTCAGTCACTCTGATAGACGCACAGCTCCAACCATATTATTTTTTGTTTCAACGAACATATCTTGAAATCAATTTTAAAGGCAAAGGCAACTCAACATCTTGATTAGTCCCAAGAGTTCTCTTTTTTAGGGAAAGGGCAGAGTTTTGTGTTTGCTGATGTGTTTAGCTTTGTTGGAGACAGGGTCTCATAGCCCAGGACGTCCTCAACTCATCTATGAAGAAAGACATAAGCCCCAGCTCTTGCCTCCACCCTGGCTTTTTCTTCTTGTTGTTGTTGGTTTTTGTTTTGCTTATTTGCTTGAGGCAGGGTCTATCTGTGTAAGACAGACTTGAAGTTGTAGCAATCCTCCTGTCTCTGCCTCCCAAGGCCTAGAGTTACACATATGAATCACCACACCCACCTCAGGAGTTCTCAAGTCATCCAGCGATGGCCAAGTCTTCTGATGGAAGATATTCTCTTCAAGTCCCAAACAAGCCGTGATCTGTCCGGATGTAGGAACTGCACCCACACGTGACGTCTCAGCGGGAGAGGCCGCACTGCCAAGTCTGTAGCTCATATATTTTTAGTTTTAAATTGCACAGCGAGTGACTTTAGCTCCCAGACATAAAATGATTAAAGGAGAAAAAATTAAGTTCAGGAAGTCCTTGCTGCTCATGGTTTCAATCAATGATTCACTTGTGTGGGCCAGGACTGTCACAATGGATCACTATGTGAGGACACCGACTGCAGCCTTGCTGTCACTTCCTCTCGGGAACGGGAACAGTCAGTGTCTCCAGCTCCAAGTATAGATGGAGGTTAGAGAGTTGGGGGATTTTTAAGCAATTATTCTTCAAAGACTATCTCTATGAAAACTTGTTTTAATTGTTGCAGAAACATGAAGTTGCAGAGCATGCTGAGAGATTTTTTTTAGGAGCCAGTTATTCAAAAGAGGTCAGCCTTGAAAATGACATAGTCAGTAAGCAGATATTCGGGAGAACAAGGGTCTCGGTTGCCACTATGTGGGTCCTGGGGATTGAACCCAGGGCATCAGTCTTGCCAGCAAGCACCCTTACACACTGAGCCATCCCACTGGCCCTCATGAAGTTGATACTCAAAAGGAGGAAACCTGAAGAAAATGTTATACAAGTTAGTGGAATAAAATGAAGAAGCATGGTCTCTTACCCAGTCCCTGCCTTGCTGTTTCCTTCCTGCTCCCCACCTCCACCCCATGTTCTGTGTTAAATCTTACTGTCTTTAGCCTGGGCAAGGCTGGAATCCTGTATTAAGAGCCACTCGGCCAGAGCTGCAGCACACCTGTCACTCATCAGGCAGAACCTTCAGGGCAAAGTGTGTCAGGAGCCACAATGCAGCAGGTCTCCGTGGCCCTAGACTCCGTGGTTTCAACAAGTGGCCTCTGTAGCCCTTTGTCCTCAGCCTGGTGCTCAGTTTACAGTTAGCTCAGGCTATCCCCTAAATTCATCACCCCAGGAGGGCTTAGAATACCTCCAGACAGAATGTGGAGGGCGGATGTGGTGCCACGGTGTCCCTATTTTAGCATGTATGTTAATTCTGGACTGGGACTAGTTAAGCACATATACATAAGGTTTGCACGTGAGCAGTATAAAAATTATGGTAAAAGAAACCGCCTCTTTCAGTAGCCCAGGCTGACCTTAAACTCCCAACCTGCTTCAGCCTCCAGAGTGCTGGAATTTGGCTTCATTGATCATCTTTGAAAACATATTCTTCGGTTTGCATTAGGACCAGGGAAGTTTTACATTGAAACGATACAGTCGTCAAAAACACCTTGCCAGTTCACTGAGCCAATTCAAAGAGTGTGGGAACTTCCTGTAGATCCAGCTACTAACTAGGAGACTGAGTGCCCAGGCTCTTGCCTCCTGGGAATGCACTGTGGCCCAGCTACATTTATTTATCTATTTTATGAGGTAGGGTCTCATGTAGCTCAGGCTGGCTCAATTTGCTATGTAGCTGATGATGACCTGGAACTCCTGCTATTCTTGCCTCCTGAGTGCTGGGGTCCCAGGTATGTGTCACCACACCTGGCTTACAGTTACCTTCTATTATACACCGGGGCGCTAGTCAATACTGTGGTTTTTTAAAATTCATACATGTATGTAATATATTTCGATCACACTCACCCCCACCCTGTCTTGTTGCCCTCACACTCTCTGTCTCCCTCGTCCTAGTTGCTCCCCTTTCTCTTGAGGGAGTGCAGGGTAAACCCATGAGTTTCATCAGGGTGCAGAAAGGAGCTTGAGCGAGAGGTTATTTACAGGATGATGGGCACTTACAGTCTCTCCCCCTCCCATCAACCACTCTCTGCCTCTAGATCCCTGGGGAGGGGAGGGGCTTCCTCAGTCTCTCTCCCACAGTGATATTTTTTATCTGTTCCCGCGATCTCTCCTTAAATATTCCACCTTAGAAATTCACCGCTGAGCCGGGCGTTGGTGGCGCATGCCTTTAATGCCAGCACTCGGGAGGCAGAGGCAGGCGGATCTCTGTGAGTTCAAGGCCAGCCTGGGCTACCAAGTGAGCTCCAGGAAAGGCGCAAAGCTACACAGAGAAACCCTGTCTCGAAAAACCAAAAAAAAAAAAAAAAAAAAAAAAAATAAAAAAAAAATCAAAAAAAAAAAAAAAAAAAAGAAATTCACCGCTGAGCAAGTCCAGTGGCTGTTTGTACAAACACCACATTGTCTCTTGGCTCTTCCTCTGCCAAACACGGGTAGAAACTCAGCACCCGGTGACAATCCAGTGTGGTGTCATTCAGAAGGGCAGTGCGGGCCCAGGACCTCCAGATCTTGAGGTTTGTCATGAGAAGCTGAGACTATTAGCATTCATATGAAGTCTCCTGATTTCTTTTCTTCTTTTGTTTGTCTGTCTATTGTTTTGCTTTGGTTTTTGATTTTTCAAGACAAGGTTTCTCTTTGTCATCTTGGCTGTCCTGGAACTTGCTCTGTAGACCAGGTTGGCCTCTTAGAGATCCATTTGCCTCTGCTTCCCAAGTGCTGGGATTAAAGGCATGGGCCACCACCAACCAGCTCCCGACCTCTGATATCTAAATATTGGTAAATAATTAGAATTTATCTGAAACTGGGCATGATGATGCACCCCTGCATCCCACCACTTGGAAGGGAGAAGTGGGAGAATAAGAAGTTCGAGGCCAGCCTGGGCTACATGAGATTTTCTCCAGGAAAATACAATAAATAAAATGAAATACAACATATCGGCTTAGTCCTGTCTTCCAGGGACCTGCCCTGGACCCCCTGGCCTCTGTAGCCCTTTGTCCTCAGCCTGGTGCTCAGTTTACTGTTAGCTCAGGCTATCCCCTAAATTCATCACCCCGGGAGGGCTTAGAATACCTCCAGACAGAATGTGGAGGGCGGATGTGGTGCCACGGTGTCCCTATTTTAGCATGTATGTTAATTCTGGACTGGGACTAGTTAAGCACATACCTTTCTTTCTTTTCCATTTTTTGTAAAACACTTGTATAGCAGTGTCTCACTATGTATCCCAAGGGTCTCAAATCACAGTCCTCCTGCCTCAGTCCCCCAGGTGTTGAGATTACAGGTATGCAGTGTCACGCGTGCTGTGAGGGTTAATTGTGCTAACAGTGATAACTGTTGTAGGCCATCACTGTGACCCACTATGTTACTGCACCTCCTAAGAACCCTGGGGCTCCTTGTCTTCTAGATAAGGGGTGGCTGCATGGTCCATGTCCTGTGGAGTTAAGATATTTGTTTGTGCGTGTATGTGCACATGTACCTGAGTATTTTTGCTTTTGGAAATAGGGTCTCCAGTAGCTGTGTAACCAAGGATAACATTGAACTCCTCCTAATCCTCCTGCCTCTGCTTCCCAAATACTGAGATGCTAGGCTATGTGACCACATCTGAATTGACAACAGCTTTTAAAGCCATTTCTGAAAGAATGATCTTCTATAGCGTGGTGGGAAAAAAAAAAAAAAAACAAGAAAAGCAAAACAACTAAGGGGTCAGCGAGATGGCTCTGGGGTGAAGGCCCTCACTGCCAAGCCTGACAGCTTCCTTCAGCCTCCAAGACCCGCACGGTGGAAGACCTGGGTCCTGAAAGTTTTTCCTCTTACATCCACACGTGCTCTGTGGCACCTGAGTGCGTATGTGCACATGTGCAAATAAATAAAAGTAGTTAAAGTTGTATCAAGAGAAGAAACGGAGAAACAGAATTTGTGCTGTGGATGTATCTGGGTTGGTAGAGCTCTGCCCCACTGTGCATGAAACCCTGGTTCTGTCCCCAACACCTCAGGAGACCAGGTGATCCCCTTGCTCAGCCTTCCTGAGCCGAGATCACAGGTGTGGTCCCACAAAATTGTTTGGTTGATGGGCTGTTCTTTCTTTTTATTATTTTTCCTTTATTTTTATTTTATGCATATGGGTGTTTTACCTGCATGTCTATTATATGCATGCAGTGCCTTCAGAGGTCAGAAGAGTGTGTCAGCTCCCCTAGGACTGGAATTACAGATGGTTGTAAGCTGCCACATGATGCTGGGAACCAAACCCAGGCCCTTTGCAAAAGCAGAGCAAGTGCTAGTCACTGCTGAACAATCTCTCCAGCCCGTTTGTTGTTTCTCTTCTTTCTTTCTTTCTTTCTTTTTTTTTTTGGGAACTGAGGACTGAACCCAGGGCCTTGCATTTGCTAGGCAAGCACTCTACCACTGAATTAAATCACCAACCCCCCATTTGTTGTTTCTTGAGACAGGATATTACATAGCTCAGGCTAGCCTTATACAACCCAAGCTAGCCTCTACCTCCCAAGTGTTGTGATTATAGGTATATGTCACCACACTTATGTTTGACTTTGCTTTCCTTTTCAAGACATGTTTAAGCTATCTTGTTTCTCCAGGGGTATTCTTGGATCTCTCCCCCTACCTGTAAAGCTGGGTGACCACCCATCCCCATCCCTGCGAAAGACTGATGGTTTGTTCTTTGGAGAAAGTGGGTGACCCGGGGTGACCAGGTGCAGCTAAGAACAGTACTGGCTGAACCTAAGAGGGGACTCAGTGTTGTGCTGAGGCATCCCTCCAAAAATCCACTCATGCACACGGAAAACCACCTTCTTCCCACATAGGGCCTACTGCCTGTCAGCCTAGAGCTGAAAAATCAGAAGTGTGTTTTCCAACAACCCAAAAGGAAAAGTTTTTAAAAATGCTGACTAGGAGAAAGATTTAGACCAAGGGTCCACACAGAGCATGTCCCATTCTCTTAGGAAGGAGACAGCCATGGACAAAGAGTGCCAAGAGCAGCCTTCGACACTAAATGAACAACTAAGACAAACACATTGACGGAAGCAATTGGAATGAAGCAAAGACTGTGTAACAACAGCACATCGACACCGTCATAACTGCTGCAGTTACGGGGCTGGGGATGTGGTCCAGTGGATAGACTGCTCGCCTAGTATGCACAGGGTTCTCTGGGTTTGATCCCCGACACAGAATTCAACTGGATATGGTGACAAATCCCAGCATTCAGGAGGTAGAGGCATTATCCGGAATTAAAGGCCAGCCTTGGCTACATAGGAAATTAGGGGCCTGCCCAGGTTATATGAGACCCTGCTTCAAAAAAGGAAAAAGAGAGGGGCTGGAGAGATGGCTCAGGGGTTAAGAGCACTGACTGCTCTACCAGAGAATCAGGGTTCAATTCCCAGCACCCACATTGTGGCTCACAGATGTCTGTAACTCCAGTTCTAAGTGACCCTCATCCAGACATATATGCAAGCAAAACACTAATGTTTATAAAATAAAAATAAACATATTTTTTAAAGAAAAATATTTTAAAAAAAAAACAAATGAAACAACCCAAATCTATGGATGTTTAGTCATTCATTTGTTCCACAAATATTTATCAAACAAGCTGTGTGAGGCTGAACATTTTCTATAAGGATGCATGAAGGATACAGAGAAATGCATGCCATAGAGAGGTGTACAGCCCAGGGCAGGGGAGTGAGGGTAGGGGTGTAGGAGTGGGGATGCGCACGTGAGCGCAGGGGGGCGGGGAACGACCAAGAGTCTGAAAACAGGGAACTGCAGAGAGCAGGAGGGGGAACCGAAGGAACAGCATTGGGGGGGGGGGGGTGCTGATCTGACAGCAGAGCAGTCTCCTCTCCTAACCTGGACCTGGTCTTCCAGCAGTGTGGATCCTGGTTTGACTACGTGTGAGAGGAAGGAGCCAGGCTGAGGACCAGTGCAGGGGTTCAGAAAGCATCTTCTCTGCAAGGGAGAGGAAGTAGGTCTGGGGTTATAGGTTAAAATAAGCCACAAAGGGCGGGTGGTGGCAGCGCACGCCTTTAAGCCTAGCATTCAGGAGGCAGAGCCAGGTGAATCTCTTTGAGTTCGAGGCCAGCCTGATCTACGGAGTAAGATCCAGGACAGGCACCAACAAAACAAAACAAAACAAAAGCCACAAAAGGCACGTGAAGGGATTTGGATTTTTTTCCTATATTTTCAATTTAATGTATGTGTATGGATATTTGTATGCATGCATGGCAATATTTATACAAACAAAACCCTGTTCTAAATATTAGGAATCTAAAGGTAATTGTCCAGTTCTTCTCAGAAGGAAGACTGGGATGTGACACAACCCAACAGTTAACCATGAGAAGCAAGGCTGCTGGAGTGTCACACTGACCATGTGGCCTGCGGTCCTTGGAGATGGAACATCCAGGCTGGGTGGTGTAGCTAGAGTTTTCCCGCCTGGCCCACGGTCAGGATAAATCTCTTTCACCTGCCAGTCCCACAGCCGCTCAGACCCAACCAAGTAAACACAGAGACTTATATTGCTTACAAACTGTATGGCCGTGGCAGGCTTCTTGCTAACTGTCCTTATATCTTAAATTGATCCATTTCTATAAATCTATACCTTGCCACATGGCTTGTGGCTTACCGGCATCTTTACATGCTGCTTGTCCTGGCCGGCGGCTGGCAGTCAGTGACTCCCTCCGCCTTCCTGTTCTTTTAATTCTCTCTGTTAGTCCCGCCTATACTTCCTGCCTAGCCACTGGCCAATCAGTGTTTTATTAGCAACACATTTGCCATACAGAACATCCCACAGCAGGGTGGGGTGCTGTGTGTCTTTAATCCCAGCACTCAGCAGGCAGAGGCAGGAGGATCTCTGTGACTCCAAAGCCAGCCTGGGCTACATAGAAAGCTCCAGGGCTACATAGAGAGGCCTTGTCTCACTCCTTGATCCCTCAAAAAAAAAAGTGCCACGGGGTAAGGTGGCTCAGCAATTAGGAGTGTTTGCTGCTCTTGCAGAGTTCAGTTCCCAACACCCATATCAGGCGGCTCCCAACCACCTGTAGTTCTGCCTCCAGGGGATCCAACACCTTTTTCTGGCCTTTGTGAGTTACATATGTGTGGCACACACACACACACACACACACACACACACACACACACACACACAGAGAGAGAGAGAGAGAGAGAGAGAGAGAGAGAGAGAGAGAGAGAGAGAGAGAATTTTTTCTGGAGAGGATTTTTTAATTAAGTCTAAGAAAAATTAATAGGATGCATGTTCTTCAAACAACTCTTTCTAGATAATACCTCTACCAAAGAGAACATTGACGGGAGTTGGCCAAAGGATGTTAAAAGATGAAAGGAAAGAAGGGAGAGGAGACTGCATTCTGACCTAGGATGTGACAAAAGATTGGAATGTCATGCTCTCTTTCTTTCTTGTATTTTTGTTTTTGATTTTGTTTCACTTTTTGCTTTTTGTGACAAGATATTCTGTGAGTTTTCCTGGGGCTTCTAGAACATCTATTTCCAGGGCTAAAAAGATGGCTCAGAGGTTAAGAGCACTGGCTGCTCTTTCAGAGGTCCTGAGTTCAATTCCCAGCAACCATATGGTGGCTCATAACCATCTATAGTGAGATCTGACACACCCAAATAAATGATAGATAGATAGATAGATAGATAGATAGATAGATAGATAGATAGAT
>CABHPP010121392.1:2162-13071 GCA_902168425.1 Peromyscus attwateri
TGAATTTTCTTTACTGTATGTACTCAATGTGGTACTGAATTTTTTTTTTCCAAGTGCTGGTATTAGGCATGCCCAAACTTGGCTAACAAGCAGTGTTGTGATAGGAAGTATATGTAAGTCTGAGTGCTGAAAAGAACAATCAGACCGCAACCCACAGATCCAGGGAGGCTACCTAGCAGGGAGGACCCTAGGATGGCTGTGGCTTATAATAAATTTTGGTTTTGCCCAATCACTGGGCATGCTGTAGTGAAAACATTTCACTATTAGGATAAGAATTTGTACCGTATCAAGCTGATGAAAGGATATGCTGGCTGTACTTTCAGGAGGGGAGGCTAAAATCTTTTTAGATTATGGATTAGCCTATAAAAAACATCTGCTGTAAATCAAACAGTGAAGGGAAAGGAATCTCACTTACACAACTTAAGTAAAACATAGCTCTCTGAACAGATGAAGATAGGTTTCTTCTGTATCCCAGAATCTAATCAATAATTCAGCTATTATTTGGCTTAAAAGGACTTATTGGGAAATGTTATCATTTTTACTATTTTCTACAGAGAAAATATTTTCCAGTTTCAAATAACACTGGACTTTTGAATTATAACCTTTTTTTTTATTTATGTTATTTGTTTTTTTTGGTTTTTCGAGACAGGGTTTAGGGTTTCTTTGTGTAGCTTTGCGCCTTTCCTGAAACTCGCTTTGTAGACCAGGCTAGCCTCGAACTCACAGAGATCCACCTGCCTCTGCCTCCTGAGTGCTGGGATTAAAGGCGTGTGCCACCACCGCCCGACTAACCTTTTTTTTTTTTTTTTTTTTTAAGATTTATTTATTTATCATGTATACAGCTACAGCGTTCTGTCTGCATGTACACCTGCAGGCCAGAAGAGGGCACTAGATCTCATTACAGATGGTTGTGAGCCACTATGTGGTTGCTGGGAACTGAACTCAGGTCCTCTGGAAGAGCAGCCAGTGCCCTTAACCTCTGAGCCATCTCTCCAGCCCCTATAACCTGTTTTTATGTTCAAGTTATCTGTGTATTATTTCACGTGCAGTTGTACATAAAATGTTTTTACATTAAAAAAGGACAAATACTATAGAATTGTATTACAAGAAATATATAGAGTATACAAATTCAAGAGACAGAAAGATTAGACATTATCTCAAGCTGGAGAAGAACGGAATATAGAGCAATATGATTTCCTAAGTACAGAGTTTCTGTTTTGTGTGATGGAAAAGCCCCACAAACGGACAGTAGTATCAGGACATAATATCATGAATGTAATTAATGAATACCATATCATGAGTGTAATTAATATCTTGAATGTAATTCATGCCACTGAATTGTGAACTTAAAAATGGTTACAATTGCAAATATTATGTTCATTAAAAAAATAAGGTGGAATGTAATCACCATACATTATATGTGTGTATGAAATTGAAGACAGTGATGTTCTAAAATAGAAAGTGGTGATGGTGTCATGGGCCTATGAGGATGCTGGACTAAAGTCTATCAAATGTGCAAACAGGCAAATTGTATACTATATGAGTTACTTGTCAATAAAGATTTTATAAAATGTAAAAAAACAAAAACAAAAACAAACAAACAAACAAAAAAACAGCTCAGTGGTAGAGCACTTTCCGAGCAAGCACAAGGCCCTGGGTTCGGTCCTCAGTTCTGAAGGGAAAAAAAAAAAAAGAAGTCTGAGTGACTGAAAAACCAATTACCCTTGTAGGTGAAGTGCTGAACAATCTGTCTGTCTGTCTGTCTGTCTGTCTGTCTTCCTACTTACCTACCTATCCACCTGTCTATTTTCAAACAGGGTTTCTCTGTATTAACAGCTCTGGCTGTCTTACTTTGTAGACCAGACTGGACTTGAACTCACAGAGAACCGCCTGCCTCTGCCTCCATAGTGCTGGGATTAAAGGCCTGTGCCATTGCCTGGGCACAGTCCTTTTAAAATTTAAGATAGGATCTTGCTAAATTGACCAGACATCACCCTCTCTCTGAAGTAGCTGGGATTACAGGTCAAACTTTAAAACCTGTATTTACAATTGGGTAAGGTAGCCCACATCTTTAATCCCATGCTGGGGAGGCAGAGGCAGAGGCAGGCAGATCTCTTTGAATTCAAGGCCAGCTGGAGTTAACAGTGAGACCCAAAACAACAAAATAAAACTCATTTTTAAGTAACAAAGCCCTGTGTACATGTTCATGGTTATTGATGTCCTTAAGACTCATCAGTTCACACACAACAAATCACTATGTTTCTCAACTTTTGTTGCAGATAGGAGTAATACTAACTCATCACCCTTAATGAGACAGCCTAATTTATCCTGTCAACCCCATGAGAAGATACCCCATTATACTTTTAATAATTTATTTTTATGAGTAGAGAGATTAGTGTTTGCCTGCTTGTATGCCTATGCGAGGATGTTGGATTCCCTAGAACTGGAGTTAGACAGTTGTGAGCTGCCATGTGGGTGCTGGGAATTGAACCCTGGGTCCTCTGGAAAAACAGCCAGTATTGCTAAGCCATTGCTCCAGCCCTAATGGCCAATATTCTTAACTGCTGAGTCACCTCTCCAGCCCCCTAATTTTAGTTTTTTGAGATGGGTTATCTGTGTAGACTTGGCCATCCTGGAACTCACTTTGTAGACCAGGCTGACCTCCAACTCATAGATTATCCGTTTGCCTCTGCCTCCCAAGTGCTGGGATTAAAGGTGTGCTGCCCCCCCTCCCCCCATTTTTCAACCCAAATAATTATTCCTCATCTTGGAGAATGAGTTTACTTATCTCCATGCACAAGAATAAAACAATCCATGTAGTCTGAGTTTGGGAATACACACACAGAAAATTAGATGTTTCTCAATGGCATGCTTACTTAAAAAATTCTTAGTCTCACAGTCAGAAAGTTCACCTTTACAAATGTTCTACCTGGGCCTGCAGAGATGGCTCAGCGGCTCTTCAAGAGGACCTGGGTTTGATTGCCACCTACCACATGGAAGCTCACAACCATCTGTGGTTCCAGTTTCAGGGGACCCAGTGCTCTCTTCTGGCCTCCTCAGGCATCAGGCATGCAAGTGGTCCATGGACATAAATGCAGACAAAACTCTTGTAAAACAAAAGTAAATGAAAACAACTTTTCTACCTATATAAAAAAAAAAAATTCTTAGTCTCAAGCCATGTGGTGATGGTACATTGGAGGCAGAGGCAGGTGGACCTCTCGAGTTTGAGGCCAAGAGAGCTGCATAGGGAGACTATCAAAAACAAAGCTGGAGATGGCTCATCAGGTGAGGGTGCTGGCTGCCAAACAAACCTGATGACCTGAACTGGATCCCTGGGATCCACCACACAGTGGAAGGGAGGTCTCCCACAAGTTGTCCTCTGAACTCCATATACACACCATGGCACACTCATGTGCACATACTAAATAAGTAAATGTAAAAAGAAAAAAAATTGCTGCTTGCCAGGAGGCCCTAGGTTCCATTCACAGAACACACACACTAAGACCACATCTACCCAGCAGCAATGATGAACAGCAATGTTTCAGTGGTATCACTTTATTGCTTATTAAGTTTTGACATTGATATTCCCATTAAAGTTCATCTCATATCCCAGTAATGCTCCTTGACAGAAGTGCTGATGGAATTGCTGCAGTATTTTATTGCCTCTTTTGTAATTAATAATTCCCCACTGGCTGTTTCCAAGATGTGAGCTGTGTACAGTCAGGGATGAACACAGTATTGAAATTTCAAAAGGGAAAACAAAAATCATCATTATGATTCTATAAAACCTGGTACATGCTACCTTAAAGACATGCTAAGCCTCCCTTTCTCAAATTCAGAACTGCCAAAGAAATACTATTTGCTTAAATTGAAAACGTATTCACTAATTGTATTAGCTTTTTACAGATAGATTCCCATCTATGGAAATTAATATTTGTTTTCCATCAATGAAATAATTTCATGTGTTTACTTTTTGGTGGGAATAACGGAGTTAAGAGCAACACCAAAAACACAAAAATGCTGCAATGGAGAGGTGGAACACAAAGAGGCAAGACATGAAACTGATCAGCAAGCACTGAGCAGTGAGAACCAATGCCCTTGGTAGTGTTCTCCTAGAGGCTCAGGCGAGGAAGCTTCCTACAGAACAGCTCGAGGGACTTTCTCAGACAGCACCCACAGGCCAAGGTCACTGCTGTGACAAGGCAGATACCCAATGCTAACAGGATGCTGCCGTCTCTGGTGAGGAACAGAATTGCAGTGGATTATAAAAAAACACCCAAAGCCCAGCTGAGCACGGCTTTATACACATGGTCCCAGTTCTCCAGAGTCTGAGACAGGAGGATTGAGTTCGAAGGCCAGCGTGGGCTAAGCAATATGCTACCTCAATGTCAAAGCTAAAATAAAGACCCAAATAAAAAATTTTTTGTCTGATCTTAGGCAGGCCATATGAGGAGGAGGACAGATGGGGATGGGGGTGCAATCTCACTCTCACCCACATGGATGGTTGAACTGTATGTCCCACACTACATGCCATGAGGGTGAATAAGGGAATCCTCTTAAATAATTAAAAAACTTGAGCAAGTTATAGTCCCATCAAGCTGCTTCCCAAGCAAAAAATCAACCAAACAATAGAAAACAAAACCCCACATTCTGTCAGTTGCCACATTTACCAAGTATTAGGAAGATCTACTTTTATTATTCTAACTGCAGCGCACAGAGAGCCATCCAAGGCCACTTGGGAAAATGGTTTACCTCTTTGTATTCTAACAGAGGTGGGAAGCCATCCACTGTATAGCATCAGCCCTTGAGGTACATTGGGAAGGAAATGGCTGAGTCTTTCCACCAAATAACACACACCTAGTACTGCTTATAAAACAAAGAGATAGCACATCCCTTGAAACAGGGAAGAAAAGGTCATTCTGTGGGAGTATCTTTAGAGTCTGCATCAATTTGTCCCACTTCATCGTCCATGATTCCCGGGATAGCTGTAACAGGTATGGTGCTCTCTGCTTCTGCTGCTGCCATGACCGCTTCACTTCTGGCCTGAGCGGCCTCACTTCGGACCTTGTCTTCGGTGTTCCCATTTTCAGATGCTGTTTCGCAGGTCTGCTCTTCCAGCAGCTTCTCAGTGTGCGGGTCACTGCTGGTCTCCGCTGTGTCCACAGAGCCTTCCACTTCAGCTGGGACTTCATCGTGCTCTGCAGCTGGCCCGCCTGCCCCCTCCACAGCCCTCACCGCTGCTGTAATCACCTCTGCTAAGACTTCTGCAGCGACCTCCTCTGGTGTCTCCTCCTTCTCCTCTCCTCCTACATTTTCATCTCCTTCTGTCTCAAGATCAACTGTTTCATTGGCAAAAGGATCCTCACCCTGGACAATGAGGAAACACAAATCAGTGCCAGAGCCAGACAGAGGCCCAGTTTGTGAGGAGCTCCTGTTTTTAGGAATGGAGTCTGCAAAGCAGCATAGGACTGCAGCTTTCAGTTCTCAAAGCTTACAAATTCAGAGTTTGATTATTTTTATTTATGAGAATTTCACACATATAAAGTACTGTATTTACGCCATTTTCCCTCTCCTTGCTCCAACTCTTCCCACGTTCCACCTTTCCTCAAATTCACGGCCCCTTATTTGTTAATTGTCACGCACATTTTGGGAGGGGAATGTCAGAAATTAAATCCAAGTTATCACACATGCTAAATAAATACTCCACCACGAGTGCCACCCAGAGACTCTATTTGCACTGTTTTCAGCCTGGTTGTTACTATGGCCCTGGCTGGCAGCGATCCTTGGGCATTACAGGTGTGTGTCACCATACAACCTTCTTTAATACTTTTCATTTCATTGATAGTTTGTTTCATTGTTTAGTTGTGAGACCAAGTCTTCCTATGTTCCCATGGTGATGTTTTCTGGGCTAACAGATTCTCCCGTGGCTCCAGGTTAGCTGGGACTACAGGCACATGCCATGCACTCAGCTTGGATGCTTTCTACAAAGCACAGCACCAAGTCTCTAGAAACCCCCATTGTCATAGATCCAGCCCTCATGTGTTTCAATGCCTTCAGTTATTCCAAAATCCAGAAATGCTAGCTGGGTATGGTGACACATGCCTTTAATCCCAGCACTTGGGGAGCAGAGGCAGGTGGATCTCTGAATTCAAGGCCAGCCTGGTCTACAGAGCTAGTTCCAGAACAGCCAGGGCTATTACACAAAGAAACCCTGTCTTGGAAAAAAACAAGTAAAATTAAACAAATAAACAAAAATTCAGAAATGCTCAACACTTTAGTATTCTGTCTACATTCTATACAAATCTTCCATTCCCCAAGGCTTTTCTGGCTCACTAGATTCACAAATACAAACCTTGAGGTATTTTTCCAGCATCTTCACTATATGTTTGTTGTTTAAAACACTCTTAGCCACATGGAGACTTGTTTTCTTGAACTGCTCAGCAGCCAACTGTAAAAAGCAACCAAAAATGTAAAATGAATAAAATAGACAGCCAGACAACTGGGCAGGGTGTGTGATGGTTAGTTTAACCGTCAATTTGACACAATCCAATTGCCTGGAAGAGTCTCAATGCTCTACTGTCTAGATCAGGCTGGCTGAAGTCAGGGGGTGACACTAGCCTCTGGACTATGTAAGAGGAGAGAGAAGTATGCTAAGCACTAAGCATGCATGCATACATTCTCTCTGAGCTGGACTATAATGCAACAGTTGATGCAGGTTCCACCTTGACTTCCTTGAAATGATGTACTGTAACCTGGAATTGTAAATCAAAGGGTTTACTCCAAGTTGCTTTTGGTCAGTGTAGCCGAAGTTTTCCTGTGTTCCACAGCTCGGTCCCAAATAAATACATAGAGGCTTATTATTAATTATAAGCTGTTTGGTCTAAGGCTCAGGCTTATTGCTAGTTAGCTCTGACATCTTAAATTAACCCATTTCTATTAATCTATATTTTGTCACGTAGCCATGGTGTTACTGGTCTGCTGGCATCTTGTTCCTTGGGCAGCTGTATGGCATCTCCCTGACTCTGCCCTTCTTCTCCCTGTATCCTTCTTGAATTTCCCACTTGGCTTTTACCATAGGCCAAAGCAGATTTATTAACCAATGGGAGCAACATATATTCACAGCATCCAGAAAGCTCGCCCCACAGCATTTCCCCTTTTCTGTCTAGTCAAAAATGAAGATTTTCATTTTAACATTGTATCCCCTCCCCCAGATCCACACCCCTTCCGTCTTCCCTCAGAGAAGAGCATGCCTCCCAGGGATTATCAACCAAACAGGGCATAATATGTTCCAATAAGACCAAGCACATACCATCACATCATGGCTGGCCAAGGTAACTCGGTAGAAGGAAAAGGGTCCCATAAGTAGGCAAAAAAGTCAGCTGCCCCTCCTCCCATTGTTAGGAATACCACAAGAACACCAAGTTACTTAGCCATAACATATATGCAGAGGACCTAGGTTCAGATACAAGGCTCCCTGATCTCTGTGAGCCCCCATGAGTCCCGGTCAACTGACTCTGTGGGCAGTGTTCTCATGGTGCCCATGGTCAGGGTATTTTATCAGTGAGACATGAGACTAGGACACTCTGCCAAGCTGTCATGACACGCAACTGCCATCCTTCTTCATTTTGGAGAAAAATCTCAAAATGCTTTTGAAAGAAAGTACCAGAGAGCCCCTGAAATAAAAGCAGAGCAACTAAGTGAAAAGTTGTAAGACAAAAACTGGTGTGACCCCGAAGACCACGATATGCAGAGGTAAGGCTAAAGAGTGAGCACCTAGGCATGGCGGTGCTCACCTTTAACTCTCCTGAGTTCAAGGACAGTCTGGATACATACCAAGTTCCAGGACAGCCAAGGCTACTTAGTGAGACCCTGTCTCAAAAAAAAAAACAACAACAAAAAAAACCCCACAAAAAGCTAAGTTGCGTGGACTAAATAGAAGAAAAGGGCAAATCTTTTCTTTTCTTTCTTTTTTTGGGGGGAGGGTGGAGTATTATATTGTCCTCATAGTAAATCCCAGCAGCACTAGTTAAAACTTGACAGACTGTGCCAAGGATGGTGATGTACACCTTTGAGCCCAGCCTCCACAAAGTGAGATCTCAAAAAAGCTCATGGACCACTTGACTGCTTTGTTTTTTTGTTTTTGTTTTCGTGTTTTTCCCCCCGAGGCAGGGTTTCTCTGTGTAGTTTTGGTGCCTGTCCTGGATGTTGTTCTGTAGACCAGGCTGGCTTCGAACTCACAGAGATCCGCCTGGCTCTGCCTCCTGAGTGCTGGGATTAAAGGTGTGCGCCACCTCTGCTGCCTGGCTACTTGACTGCTTTGGCTTATCACTTCATGTAGACTGCTCTTCTGCTGATCTCTAAAAGTCCTAAGAGGAACTGGAGAAACATCTCAGTGGTTAAGAACACTAGTTGCACTTGTAGAGGACCCAGAGTTGGTTCCTAGCACCCACACGCGGCTTACAACTGGAGCCTCTACAGTTGCAGGGGATCTGGATCTTTTTGGACATCCACAAGACCAGACACTCATATGATGCATCAGGTACACAAACAGGCAAAACAAGTGTACACAGAAAATAAAAACAAATCATCGGGCAGTAGTGGTGCATGCTTTAATCCTAGCACTTGAGAGACAGAGGCAAGCCTGATCGACAAAGAGAGTTCTAGGATAGTAAGAGCTGTTACACAGAGAAACCCTGTCTTGAAAAACCAAACCAAAACCACCCCCAAGCACTAAGAGATGGATAGTCAGTCACTGGTACTCTATCTTGATTGAGATGCTAACCCAGTGGCCAGCAATGTAGCCATATCTACTGTCAGCTGTGGTTGCTCCTGCTTATCTACAGAAGTTACCACACAGCACAGATCAGATGCTCTGGACTCCAAGAGCCATCCTAACTGCAGGGAACTGACTTTGTGGTCCCTTCAGATAACAAACTTCAAGGACATCCAAATGTCCTATACAATGGCCCAGATGTTTGCATAGAATCTATGCGTATCCTCCCTGTGTTTTTAATGACTTATAAGCCTAACATAACTAAGGCTGTGCAAACAGCTCTAAGGTATTGGCTGGGGAACACTGAAGTATTGCAGTGTGTTCAGTACAGCTGCAATTCCTCTACCAAATGTTTTCAAACCTCTGTTGGGTCAATCTATGATTGTGGAATTCACCGATGAAGGCAAACTATATTTACGATCAGATATTTTCTTTTTCTTTTTTTTGGCTTTTTGAGACAGGGTTTCTCTGTGTAGTTTTGGTGCCTGTTCTGGATCTTGCTCTGTAGACCAGGCTGGCCTTGAACTCACAGAGATCTGCCTGGCTCTGCCTCCTGAGTGCTGGGATTAAAGGCATGCGCCACCACACAGCCTTAATCAGACATTTTATGAAAGAAACAACAGCAACAACAAAGCCTTGCTAACCCCTGGGTTAAACCTATAGCATCAGCTTCATCATCAAGGAAAAACCAAACCAGCACTAAAATCCAGGTTGGTCCCCCATGCCACTGAGCTCTGAATCACCCTTGGCCTCACCTTACAGAAACCCAGTTATTTTTTTTAGCAATTGAGAAACTTTGTGTGATTTGTAGAAAACAGTTTCAATTCACAATGTCATACATATATACAACCAATATATGCACCAAATTTCTGTGCCCACCCCACCAAGAGATAGAGCCAGGTGTGTGTGGAGGCATATACCATTAATCCCTGGGAGGCAGAGGCAGGTGGATCTTTAAGCTCCAGGTCAGCTGGAGCTACACAGTAAACCTGTCTGCAATGAGAGAGAGAGAGAGAGAGAGAGAGAGAGAGAGAGAGAGAGAGAGAGAGAGACAGAGAGACAGAGACACAGAGACAGACACAGAGAAAACAAGAGAGAACAAAAGAGAATGAAAGCTTGCCTCTCAAATTAGTCTCCAGGTAGGTGGGAATAACAGGTTCATTCCACCAAATCCAACTTGCATTTTAATAGAATCAGGGGCGATGGTTATAGTAAGATGACAGGCTCACTGCAAAGCCTGCTAGTGATATGAGCATTCCTGGTACAACATCAAGGGTCTAATCTCACCCAACTGGCAGCAGAGGAATGGTCACTCCAGGAGCCAGCCTGCATCAAAGGAAGGCTTACCCTTCGGTTATGGTTATGGTCCACAGAGTGCAGATGCCGCTGGAGGAGCTGGTGCTGTGCAGGAATCAGCATGTCACAGGCCAGGCAGTGTGCGGCTTCAATCTTCTTAAAGAAATGCTCCTGGCCAATCCCTGGAATGGAACCCAAACAAGCAGTTCTCTTCCTCCTTTCCAGCACACAGTATCTCCCTGGGCCGCCCTCTAAGGACATCATTAGGACAGAGGGAGAGGGTGGAGCTCATTCTACTACATGCTCCCCTAGGAGACCTGTCCCCATTGTGCGGTGCTGTGTCCACACCGAGGAGAGAACCATCAGGTTGTTTCACATCACTCTGACGAGCTGTGATGTGTGTTTCACTGCACCCAGGGCTTCTCTCCACTAAGTGCTTTCCCCACAGGACTTGGCTTCACATTCTTGGCAGTCCTGGGCTAGCACTGCATTGTTGTTTGTTTTTTAATTTTTAAAAAAGACTTGCATTTCACTTGCACATATGTCTATTCACCACATGTGTGCCTGGTACCCA
The DNA here is from genome assembly GCA_902168425.1 of Peromyscus attwateri. NCBI lineage: Eukaryota > Metazoa > Chordata > Mammalia > Rodentia > Cricetidae > Peromyscus > Peromyscus attwateri. The sequence continues at coordinate 12,806 of CABHPP010121392.1, forward strand.
AGGAGGCCAGAAGAGGGCATTGGATCTCTTAGAACTGGAGTTACAGATAGTTGTAAACTGCCACGCTAGTGCTGGGCATCAAATCCAGGACCTCTGGGAGATCATCCAGTTTTCTTGGACTGTTTTTTGTCTGTCTGTCTGTCTGTCTGTCTGTCTGTCTGTCTGTCTATCTATCTATCTATCTAATATGGTAGGGATTAAAACAAGCTATCTATCTATCTATCTATCTATCTATCTATCTATCTATCTATCTATCTATCTATCTA
>CABHPP010121392.1:13081-23798 GCA_902168425.1 Peromyscus attwateri
CTATCTATCTATCTATCTATCTATCTATCTATCTATCTATCTATCTAATATGGTAGGGATTAAAACAAGCCCAGGCCTTATGTATACTAGCTAAGTACTGTAACATACAGAGCTGAACAAGCCTCTGTATCATCTTTTTTTCTTCTTTTTCAATCTATTTATTTTATGTGTACGGTATTCTATCTATACCTATGCCTATGTGCACAGAAGCCAAGAGGGCATTAGATCCGGGGACTGGAAGCCACACATGGTTGTGAGCTGTGGTAACTGTAATCAAACCTGAGTCCTCCAAAAAGAGCAGCCAGCCCACACTGAGTCCAGAATAACCTGGACACTGGATCACAACTGACCTTTGAATGGATCTGGTTTAGGTTTAGGGCTTTCCTTTTCCAACAATTCCTGACGACGCTTCTCAATTTTCTTATTCCTGTTTATGATGTACTCCTGGAAGGATGGAGAGATGCCACCAAATGAAAGGAGAACACACTATGCTGGGCATTTCTCAACTACACAAAGGTTGAGAAGACGCTACTGTGGCAGCTTCACAGGCAAAATCTGTTGTGGTTAGACCTATTATCACTCTGTGACACAGGTACAGATACAATAATTTCAATTTGGGAAAAGAAATTGGATCATGTTTGGGTCTTTCATTTCCCTTAACCCTCTGAAGGCTCCTAACACTTTCGGGGCTTTCCATGAACACATTGCAGCATCCTTTACCTGGAGGAACTCCACTGTCTTGTCGGGCAGTTTGGTACTTATAAACCGCAAAGTCTCTTTGTGAAATTTGCTTTGCAGATGCTTTTGGATTTCTTCATCTTCAAAGCTACGAAACTTGCATACAGAACAGGCAAACTGAATCCTAGAGAGGGAGCAAGAAAGGAAGTGGTAACATAGGGATCACCAGCTCATCTCTGGGTACAGAAATGCAAAAGGAAACAGGATTCTTTTTGTCCTTAAGGGAGTCAAGGAGAGCCTCTCCCAGTCTCAGCCTCTCAGGTGTTGAGCCACTAAGCCCAGCTAGGAAACAGAATTTACCAAACGTCCTTGTCTGAAGAGTGAGATACAGACTCACAAACATTTCCTGAAAACTATTCTATCAGTAGCATACCAACCGTTCTGGGCCAAAAAGAATTCTCTAAAGTGATGAATGAAAAGGAGACATTCATAGACTCTTTGAGCAGAGCTGATGATTAAAGAGTTGTACGGGCTAACATTTTCTGTTGCAATTCTATTCTCCTCTCTGACAATCTTTCCCCCCCCTTTCCCCAAGACAAGGTTTCCCAGGGCTGGAGAGATGGCTCAGAGGTTAAGAGCACTGGTTGCTCTTCCAGAGGATCTGAGTTCAATTCCCAGCAACCACATGGTGGCTTACAACCATCTGTAATGAGATCTGGTGCTCTCTTCTGGCCTGCAGGCATACATGCAGATAGAATGCTGTATACAGAATAAATAAATAAATCTTTAAAAAAAAAGACAAGGTTTCCCTCTGTGTAGCCTTGGCTGGCCTTCCCTGCCTCTGCTTCCCAAATGCTGGGATTAAAGGCCTGCACCACCATGCCCAGATCTCTGACAATCTTAAATTCCTTTGAAATCCTGGGTCATTAGTGCTGAGACTGAAGATTAAAAGGAAACAAAAAACCAACCAACCAACCAACCAACCAAAAAAGGCACGGGGCCACAAATGGAATTCAGTTATTATAGCATTTACTTGGCATACACTGGGTTCCATCCCCAACATCTCAAAAATAAGTGTCACCTCACCTCTCACTGGCATGACAACAGACCCAAACCCTTTCATCATTTACAAATAAGGGGTGTGTACGTCTGCATATGTGTGTGTGGGTATACACACCTATCAGGAGGCTAGAGGTCAGATGTCCTGTTCTATCGTTCTCCACCCTATTCCTTTGAGACAGGGTCCTCACTGAACCTGGAGCTAGGCTATCAGCCAGCAAACCCCTGTGATCCTTCTGTCTCATCCCCCGCCGGGTGCTGAGGCTACAGACGTCCATGGCTGCGCTGGGCTTTTCCTGTGTAGGTGCTGGGGATCTGAATTTAGGTCCTCATGCTTACACACTTATCTACAGAACCAAATGCTCATCCCAAATGGCTTTAAAAACTTCATTTGTTGGGGAGTGGGGCAAGTGTTTGTGCAGAGGACAGAGGACAATCTGAGAGCTGGTTCTCTCCTACCATGTGGATCCCAGGAGTCAAACTCAGGCCAACAGGTGTGCAACAACTGTCTTTATCCACTGAGTCATCGCGCCAGCCCAAATCAAGGGTCCATGAGCTTCTAGGAAAAGATAACTTTGTGTTTTGTTCTTGGATTCCTAGCTTCTACTGTTAAGTCTTTTGCTAAGGATTTCTCTGCAGAGGAAAATTATGGTAGTACCTGAGCTTTAAGACCAGGGGTTATAATCTGGAGAAATTGCTCAATGAGTAAAGGCACTTGACACCAAGTTTAAAGACTTGTGTGGATCTGTAGGAAAGCACATGATGGAAAAAGAACCAACTCCTACAAAGTGTCCTTTGATCTTTGTAAGCATGCTGTGGCAAACACACACACACACAGACACACACAGACACACACAGACACACACAAAACCACCTCTGCATAAACATATGCCCTATTCCACAATAAATAAAAAAACTAATAAGTCATTTGGTCTAGGGAGATGGCTTTGCAGGTAAGAGCATCTGTTATGTAAAGACAATGACAGGAAGCAATGGACACTGATCCAGCCACCAGTGACTCACATTTCTAGCCAGTAGCTGCTTAACCAATGAATCACGAGGGCCAGACCTACGGTGTATTTACCTTTCTTCTATTTTGAGACAAAATTTGACCAGCAGAATCACACACACAAGTATTCTCACTCTGCTGAATTCCAGAGATTATCTAGATTTGGACAGGGAACCAAGTCATCTTCCTCTTGCAACTTTTGTTGAAATGAAGGTCACTTTCTGGGAGGCTGAATGGCAAGTCAGCAGACAGGATTGGGCACCCCTTTAGCCTGCTGAGGAGGCAAGTGATCCCTCTGATGGGCATGTCTGACCTCCACAGTTCTAGCATCAGGGCCCAAATTCCAAAGGTGAGGAAGACAGTGGTCTCAGAGGTGGATTCTCCAAGCAAAGTTAACTACACCCATCTTTCACACATTTCTCTCAGCTGTACCTCTTGGTAACTGGCTAAGATTTCTTGATAGTTGGAGTTACATCAAACTAAACTCCTGTGCATAATAGGAGGACAGGTGAGCTTGAAGAGGTTGACAGTGCCCAGATTCAACTGCCTTCAGTGGGGGATCTTTACCTAGCCTGTCAATCTGCCTCAGTGGTCCCTTACCTGTCAGCTGCTCGGTCCCGCATCCTGTCTCTCCTCCTTTGCTTCTCCCGTCTCTTCTTCACATCCTCGTCCTCATCCTCCTTTTCTCCTGTAACAGAAAAGTCCCCTCGAGACACTGAGGAGCCTGCAGGCAAGGTCAGCTCCAGGGCCAAGTTGGATGCTGCAGCTTGGCAGCCACACCTTGTGCCCATCTTCCAGTTCTTTTGTGGCAGAGCCAGGATACCCCAAGGCACCGAGGAGCTATTGAAGGCTCCTGATGTACCAGGACCTTTGATGAGAACCCAGAGGAGTTGCCTCACTCCTCCCATGGCCTGATGGGCAGAGCCCATCCCACTCATGGCCACCTACTCTGTTCTGTCCCAGCCTACTGGTCCAATACAGCACTCTGTTGTTGGGTCTTCTCCCACGTCACTCAAAGAGCAGCAAATATCCCCTCGGAGGCAGCAGTTGGAAGGCCTCAGGAAATAAAGCAAGCTGCACTGCCGCCCTCCATCCCACCTTTAGGTGGGCTGTGGTGACCGTCCAGTTGGCCTCACCTGAACTAAGGACTCAGCAGGTCTGACAGTCCTTGCTGGCCCGAAATCTATCTTCCACTCACAAAACAAAGAACCTTGGACTTTCCCAAGGCTGAGTGGGAAGCAATCCTAGAAACAAAAATGGGAAGAGACCAATTGGTCCTCCCATCCATTCCCTGGGGCTGGCACAGCTCCCAGGAGAGCCCTGTGGCCAGCATCTCAGCATGAGACCACGTCAGATCCCCAGGCTCAGGGCCAGGGCTGGATGCTGAAAAAAGGTTGGATAAGCATCTGAACTGTAACCCCTACCCCTGATGCCAGTCCCGAGACTGTCCCACGAAGATGGCGACCGGCGTGCGCTGCTCAGAAGCCTCTCAAAAGGACGTGTGGGACTTTTGGCAAGAGGTCACTGCCTGAAACTATGACTGCTGTTTAATAGCAAAGTCATCCCGGTTGGGTAGCAGGACCTGTGCGCAACAAACACGTCACCTTTGCTTTAGCATTTACCCGGCTGCATGAGCTGCTGAATGCTGGGGGAGAATCCCACGCTGTGGACAAAACTCTAGTATGTGGGGTAGGGACATCTGAGGGTTAGCTAACCTGAGAATCTTAAAGGAGCCAAGGGCCTTCACATCATAGGGGGGTGAGGGTTAGTCTGTGGTCCTCGAGGGGAACAAACTAGGACAGGCCCACCAAACAGGGAGAAAGACCAAGCAGCTGCAGGGTGAACCTAAGGCCTTGCAGCACAGGCTGCTTCTCCAACTCACCCTAGTAAACAACCTTGTTGGGCTCTTGGTCTCCTGGCCTAGAACTGACAAGACCTGTTCAGTGGTAACTGCTTTTGAAATCTGGGTCTGAGAGCACCTTATAGGCCAACCACAGCAGGTATATGCTCTCTGTCCACATGTACTGAAGTTGCCAGTATTTCTGACAGAGGCCAGGGCACAAACTGAGGCTCACAACTGAGAAGAACAAAAAACAAAACAAACAAAAACCCAAAAAACTAGATGGTGGGAATAGCGAAGATGGGCTAGAATATGAAGAAGATGGGAATAAAAAAGGAGCCTCTTTCTCTTCAGATTTTGGAAACACACTTTCCTACCATGGGTATCACAGATACCCAGAGATGGGCTCCCCAACTCCTACTACCTGTATCTGTATCCACTGAGGCAAATGAACTCCTTTCAAGCAAATCTTGCCCCCAACATTGGAGCCAAGTTTTGGGGGTGGTTCCCACAGTGTAGGCCCACTGCACACCTGCAGCTCCTTGGCCATGAGCCATCCAGCTTGGCAATGAGTGTGGGTCAGACAGAGGAAGGCTGCAATGGATACTGGGTGATGCCTACCTCTCTGCTTCCTGGAGTCAGAGAATTCATCCTCCTGAAAAAAGATACATGCAATGTCAGGCAGTGAGGTGGAAGTTCCAGAATTCTCTATAACCAGCCCAGGTCCCTAATACCTAGTGTGTGGTTTCACCATAGACCTTGGCCTACACTATGGTGCTGGGAAATGAGGCAGTGTAAGGGAAACCTCAGAGCCATAGAGCAGAGCCCAAGTGTCCTGTCATGATTCACTACCATTAAGAGGCTACAAAGGTAACTTCGGCAAATCCCATACTGTTCCGTACCACAGAACAAGAGTTCATCCATTGGTAAGAGAAGCAGCTCCAGTCTACAGTATTCAAATTCCAGCACTGACTGGAAATAGGCTTTCCCAAATTTCCAAGTGTGTGTTTAGCGTTCTAACAAATTAGGATAAACACAGATCCTAGGATTCTCTAAGGAGGGCCAGGTCTAAGAGAGCTGCAGAGGCCAGGAGGTGGTGGTACACGCCCTTAATCCCAGCACTCGGGAGGCAGAGCCAGGTGGATCTCTGTGAGTTTGAGGCCAGCCTGGTCTACAGAGCGAGAGCCAGGACAGACACCAAAACTACACAGAGAAACCCTGTCTCAAAAAACCAAAACAGCTGCAGAGACTTCCAGCATCAAGAGCTAAGTCAACTGAATGGGGAACAAGCAAAACTCTTAGAAAAGCTTCAAAGTTGTTGGCAGTACCAGGTGGGGACTGGCAGAGCACTTGAAGGGCCCTGTCTACACCCTGGATTCTACCTCCTTCCACCCAAAAGAGAAAAGTTGTTGAAGACCCGTTAGCCCACCCTCACCCCTTCTCTCCACCCGATCACCAGAAGTACCTACAAGAAATGTTCTAACACCACACAGGGAATAAGAAAAGTACCCTCTTCAGGAGTGCAGTGTGGCCGAGAACTGGCCTTTGCTGCCACTCCCCAGTGACTGGCTGTCAGGACAACAGGCCACAGACAGGGTCACAGGGTCAGCAGCACCCTACAGAGTCCCACAATTAGGAGGCTGATGGCTAGACTCAACCCTGTAAGGCAAGGGAAAGGGTTTGGGAGCTTTTTCTGGTGAAGAGAGGTGTGGGGGGGGGGGGGGGGGGGGGGGGACGGGGGACGGGACACAACGACTGGGGTGAGTGCAGGGAGGAGAAACCGTGGTTGGGACAGAACATACGAGAGAAAAATAAATTTTATAAAGAGAGAGAGAGAGAGAGAAACAGTTTTTACAGACAGGACACCCCCAAGAGGTATGTACTTGTGTGGTTGAATCCACCAAGACAGCTATTTTCACCTCTGTGAGGAAGAAGATAAAGAACAGAAGAAACCCCAGAGACAAAGAATCTGTGCAGGTGAACTTACCCCCCTGAATTCTTCATCTCCTGACCGTAGGTCACCAGCTCCATCATCTGCAGACACAGGAAACACAAGTGTTAGCTCCTAGGTGGGTGGGCCCCAGAGCATGTTCGTGCTCCCAAGCTCACTGTCCATTGACAACAGGGTCTGAAGCTGCATCAGTCAAACAATGTCCCCAAGTCCTGCCTGAGCAGGCAACTGACTCATCTTACACCCACCTGGTGCAGTGGTCCCCAGAGCATACCGTTTTCAGACAAATCTCCTTCACTGTCAGCACGGGCCAGCTTGGCATCAGGTTCTTCATACAATGGAAACTGCTTCCGCTTCCTGCCCATGTTGTCTGGTCCAAAGCGCTCAAACCCTCTCCTTCTGGGCTACAGATATAAGCACATGCCATGTACCGCTAACCTGGGCCAGTAAGATGCCCCACAGATGAAGATCAGAGTTTGTAAGAACAGAGAACAAAGGCAGGGAAAAGTCTTCAAAAAGCAAGAAATACTACATTTGGAGTTCAATGCCAGTGTCACGCTTGAAGAAGCCAGACACACGAAGCCACATGTGGGATTCTACAGCCACGAAATATCCACACCAGGCCAACCCAGGGACAGAGACAGATGAGCCGATGGGGATGATCTAAACACGAGTGATGTAGACTCACTCAAGTGGAACAGTACACTGGGGAGTAAGAGCATTGTACAAGTATAGGAAGGCACACAGCTTTTACCTCAATAAAGCTGTGGGGAAGAAAAAGCAAGAAGGCCTGACAGAACTTGGCAAACTTACCCAATCTCGTATCCGAGTCTGGGACCGGCCACATCCATAAGGCATGGTGCTGCCAAAACCACCCACCCCCTGCATGCCCATCATGCTGTAGTCAGGGGCCATGGACTGCGAGAAGAGGGAAGGAGGTGGCCTGTTGGTGGAGGGACCACCTAGACCACGTCCACCCATGTAGTTCAGCTCATTCCAGGTAGTGGGTAGGGGCTCTGAGGAGGCTGAGGGTGGCATGAAGGGGTCACTACGTATGAAGGTGTTGGAGTTGTTCCGGTCCTGGAAGCGGCCCTGGCCCTGGCCCCGGCCCCTCATGAAGCCATCAAGGGAGCCCCGTTCTGGTGCTGGGTCCCGACAGTCATTGAATGTCCCACCAAAGCTACCATTTCGGTCAGCCCCCAAGTCAAAGTCATAATCATAGCTGTAGCTGGGGCGATAGGGATTATGCTCAGGCAAACAGGGCCTGGGGTCATAGGGCTCACACGGCTGGAGGCGGAAGGAGCTGCAAAGAGAGTGTACAACCCGTTAGGAGCAGCAGGAAGATTGGCTAATTTACCCAGGCTACCCGATCATCAGCCCTCAGCTTCACTTTACATTAAGCTGATCCCCTTCCATTCAGAACAAGAAACCAAACCAACCCAGAAGGCAACACTGCTAACAAGAAGGAGCATGAAGCCCTTGTCATATGAAGATGGAGTATGGGATTAACTAAACCAGCCAACAGCTTAGCCTTTGAGTCCTATTGCAGCACCCCTCTCCCTTCAGGGTCCAACTCCTGTCTAACACACAGGAGCAGAGAAGAGGTCTTTCTAAGAATTGGTACCCACTCCCACCTCATGATGCCAGAAAGCAATTCCACCAGGAAGGGTTTAAGGCGATAATCACCTGTCTCGGTCCTGCATGCCCTCCCCACTGCTGCTGGTCCCACCCCTGCCTCCTTCCTTGGACAACATGTCCAAACGTTGGTTGATCTTGGCAATGAGCGAGTCAGAATTGTCAGTACACGGCTCGGGGGCAAAAGAGGCCATATGCATGGCAGGGCTCCCAGCTGCCAGGCCACTGTCACTGGCCTTGGCAGCCTCCCATGAGGCTGGGCCATAACTATAAGGTGCTCCTGCAGAGACACTGGTGTTCTGGGCGCTGTAGTAGTTGTAGCTCTCATAACCTATCAGAAGAAAGAGGAACAATGTCAGACCTTAGTACATGAGGCTGCCCATGACATCACTGTGTGCAGGAGCACTCTGACTGCCAAGAGGGGAAAAGTTCACCAGCATCATACCACAACATACAAATGGTCAAGACTAGACAGGTGGCCACAGGTTGTAGTAGCAGGCTTTCTTTAAAGACAGGATCTGTTCCCTAATCAAAGCCAGAGGTGGCTAAGAGCCTTGGAATAGCAATTCAGGGTACTGACAAAGACATTTAATGCTGCTGTTTTTGCACTGCATCCATAATCCCTCTCCAACAGGTTCAAACTCCCCCTCAGCACAGCCTAGCTCTAGTACTCCTTAGCACCCAGTGTCCTAGCAACTCTTAGCCATCAACAGAGCTGCGTACACAGCCAGGATGGGGAATGGGAACCTGTACCTGAGCCCCTCTGGGTGGCTGCTCAGTTTCCCTTCAGCAGATCTTACCTTGCCAGCTGGCCATACTGCTTCCATATGTACCTTAGGAGAAACAACACAGGTGCTTCAATGTCAGAACTACAACTCCTCTAAGGACAGCTGCACTTCACTGCACCAGAAGACAGGATGTGACAGTGGCGGCAGTGGTCCTTGGCATGCTCATGTTGTACAGAATGAGTACAAAGCATTATCAATATTTCTCTCCCAGGCAAGCCTGACTCCTCCCCCGAAAGCTAGGGAAAGAAAGTAAACAGTAGTCCTCAGGATGCTGACCTATACTACAATATCAACTGAGAGGACAGTCTGGCCTGGACTTAGAGGGATTCCCCTATATAGGCTCAGTTCTCACCAGGAGCCCAAGCCTAGTTACTGCCAATCATACCAATAGGGCATCAGTGGAAAAATCACACCCTCAACTGAACAAGACCACATTATGTGGCACAGGTGTCCTCAGAGACCACCACATCCTGGGACACAAGTTAATGTGGCAGCCGGGCGGTGGTGGCACATGCCTTTAATCCCAGCACTCGGGAGGCAGAGCCAGCCTGGGCTACCAAGTGAGTTCCAGGAAAGGTGCAAAGCTACACAGGGAAACCCTGTCTCGAAAACACCAAACAAAACAACAAAACAAAACAAAAAAAAAGAAAAAAGAAAAGTGGCTTGCCTCCAACGGTGCTAGGGACATGTCATCCCAGCACTGGGAAAAAAAAGGGAAGCCCTGGAACAGGGCTGAGTGTGGGGCAGGTTCTAGACTGGGAAAACAGGGGGGAACAAAAGCCAAGGCCATATCTGCTCACTGCTTTTGCAGAGTTCTTGAGTTAAAAATAGGTTTTATTGCCTGGGCGGCAGTGGCCCACGCCTTTAATTCCAGCACTGGGAGGCAGAGCCAGGCGGGTCTCTCTGAGTTTGAGGCCAGCCTGGTCTACAGAGTGAGATCCAGGACAGGTTCCAAAACTACAGAGAAATCTTGTCTCAAAAAACAAAACAAAAAATAATAGGTTATTTCTCAAATTGGTCACAGGAAAGGTACCACCAAAACAAAAAACTCTCTATGACACACCAAATATAAAAGGAAATACACAATTTGCACACACAGACTAATAGGGGTGAATGAGTGCCCCTGGGGCCCAAACATGGGGCCACTTGCAATGTTAAGTTTCTACCGAGTCCCTTCGGATTTTAAGAGAAAACGGAGCAGTGGGAGGGTGGTGGAGCACACAAGCACTGTTCTATTTGCTAATCAGCCTCGGCTCGTTTGCAGTAAGCCATTCTTCCTTTTTTAGTTTTTACTGTTTTTTTTGTTTTGTTTTTGTTTTTTCGAGACAGGGTTTCTCTGTGTAGTTTTGGTGGCTGTCCTGGATCTCGCTCTGTAGACCAGGCTGGCCTCGAACTCACAGAGATCTGCCTGGCTCTGCCTCCCGAGTGCTGGGATTAAAGGCAGGCGCCACCACCTGACTTCCTTTTTTAGAAAGAAAAAAAAAAAAAAAAGAAAGGAAGGTCGGGTGGTCAATTGTACCCCGGTGAAGGCAGATGTTGGATTCTACTACAAAGGGGCATCCAGTGTGGGGGAACCCATGAGTCAACCCACCAAGCAGGAACCACTTACCCTGAGTGTTGGCAGGTCCAGCACTCCATGTTCCATAGCCTGTGAAAAGATTATGTGTCAAGATTCTATCCACCACCAAGAAAATGTGGGTTCTGAGAATCTCCAAAAAGTCTAAAGGGATTTCCCCTTTTAGAATTGGCGTAGGGTG